>ML807023.1:11964-28959 GCA_009831015.1 Picea engelmannii | reverse complement strand
TAGATATTGTACAAGGTTAGAATTTACAATTGCCTTTGGCATAACATTGTGGGAAGCTCTGGAATCCAACATATAGTTATGGAGAAGGTGGTCAAACAGGGTTAAGGTAATATAAAAAGGAGCCACAATGTCTCTTGCACCTTCGACGTGAGGACCGAAGACTAATATAGGTTTGTCATCCTCTAAGTTGATGGCGTCGGCCTAACTTTCATCTTCGGAAAAATTAATCATTTTGGCGATTTGTTTTCTGTATACGGGATTCTTAGCTAACTCAACAAGGGGAATAGGAATTTTGATTTTATTTATTTCGTTTTCCAAATTAAAGTTTCCTAGAGCCTTGTCATTTTCGATGTTCGGGGCTTCCATACCTTTCTTCTCAGTTTTACGTTGAGATGTGACCTTCTTTTATTTTATAGGAGCTTGTGTCTTCACAGGGAGTGTTCCTACTAGTTCTAACTATACAGGTTGCGTATCAGCTGTATTTCTTTTTGCAGGCTGTTTATCTTCAACTTTTGGAGTTATCTCATCGGTTTCGCTTCTTGGCAAATTCATTTTAGTTGGAACATTTGGGAGATTTTTAATTCTTGGTCTCAAATTATTTTTTTCATGTAGTTCAGCAATAATATCATCTGCAATATTTTGATATGTGAAATCATGAGTCATATTATTGCTAACTTGTTCTTCCGATGTACTTTCTTTACTTAAAGATGCTTCATAATCCTATCTTGATAAATATGGGGATTTATTATCATCGCCAAGGTTACTAATATCTTCATCGATTTCTTAAAAATCTCCTAAATCTTCCTCTCCGATGTAGTTTTCACTTTTAAAGGGTGTTTGAATTTTTTGATCTTCATTTTTAATTATTTTCTGCGGTCCCTGAGGTTCAGGATTTCTTCGAAAATCTTTTCTGGGGAAATTATATCTTTTTTATTTCTCTAGTTCCATTTTCGAGATCTTGTTTGAAAGTTCTCGAATGACCCTAGCCATCTCTTCTATTCTATCACCCGAGGATTTTCCTAACCCTGAAGATCCACCTTGCTCTTTAAATTTTTTATTTTCTTTGTTTCCAGTTTCAGTCTTTGCTTTAAGTTTTTCTGATGCCATCATATTTGATTCAATCTCAAGCGCATCATCCTGTATTTTTGTGAGATCTATTGATCTCCTTTCTCTCAATAATAAAGCAAAGTTGGGGTCAAAAGCACCAGCAAAAGTCACTTTTGTTGCAGCTTGTGAAGTTTTAACCTCAACTAGAATTTTATTGTACAACTTATTGAATCTCTGTGTGAATTCTAGGATTGATTCAGAGTTTTTCTTTCTAAGGGCTCATAATTCAGTTAAATAGTAGAGGTGATCCTTCCTCTCTCTCCATTATCTAATAAATGCACTTTCAAGTTCTTCATAGGATCTTAAAGATCTAGCTGCTAAGGATCGGAACCAGGTCCTCACTTGTCCCTCAAAAGTTTGAACAAGGAGTCTAGAATAAACATCTTCATGTTCTATTCCGAGTATGTCTGCAAATTGATCAAAAAAGTTTATATGTTCTTGGGCAGTCAAATCACCCTCCCCTGTAAGTTTAGGAAGGCTTTTCATATAATTCTCGGGGAGATCATGAAGAGGAACGGGAAGAACTAGGGGAGCATATCTAGCAGCTACTTTAGCGAAAATCCTGGGAAGCGGTACTTGACCACCTCCAAGGGCACCACCTCTAGCTCCAGTACCTCCTTGTGCAGCCATGGTTAGATTTGGGACTGAATTTTGGACAGTGTGAGGAGAAGATTCTCGGAAATCTAGAGAAGAAACTTCAGGGAATGAGAAAGTATCAAAAGAGGGGGGAAGTGAAAGTGATCTTTCAAGAGTTTCCGATGAGTTTGATTGTGTAAAGTCATGTTGATCTATAGTATATGTGGACAAAAAGACTTGTTTAAGTGATTTTCACGATTTTAAAATTTTTTCCGTATCGGAGACTGGTGATGTCTGCTTGCTATCCGAGTTTTTTCTGGTGTTCTTTTGGCTACTAGCCAGTTTAGTTATTGTGGAGTCGCCATGTGAAAAATATTTATACTTAGAAGGTTTTCTATCCTTGTTCACTATCAAAAACAAAAAATGTCAATGTCGTTCTTCCCAAAGAAAAGATTTGTTTCTTCGTTCCCCGACAATGGTGCCAAAAAGATGTTGTTCCTGAGTTTATCTTTTAAGGCTATAAAACATACCATCAAGGAATCCATAAATGATTTAAAGAAATGATTTGGGAATAAGGAATTAAAGAAAGATCAGAGAAGATTCAGTTTCTCAACTGCCTTTGTCTTGCTTCCTATTGTTCTTGAATGCTAATGTGTCATTCAATAGCAGCCCATGATCATTCTAACTCAACCCAGTTAGTTTTTGTTTGTAAAATGGTATTGAATAAATTTAAGGAAATATTGGTTTGATCCTGAAGGCCCGGTTCAACGTTGGGTTGTCTGCTATTTGGGACAGTCATGGATGATAAAAATTTATTTGCTTATAAAGTGATGTTAATCAGTTTATTACTTCAGATTTCCAGAGATGAGATCAAGGAAAACAATTTTAAAATCTAAAACAGTAATGTAAACACATTCAAGGTCGTTTTCTGGTTTTGTAACAATTTCGAGAATTTGTAAACAACAAATAAACACTACAGAGAAATATAAGGCTTTAATCAAGAAAGAATCTCATATTTCAATAGACAATGATGAAAGAAAAATGAGGTTTCTAACAAGAGTTAAGTATTAAGGAACAAAAGTTTTACAGGTCTTAAAATTACTAAAAGTGATTTCAGAGGAAAAACTGTAAATCATTTGACATCCAAACCAATCTGAAATATAAATCAACGTTGTATATAACTTCAAATTGATTACTTGTTACAGAAAACATTAAAGGAAAAATTCAACAAAGTATACTAAACAGGGAGAAGACACATAGCTACAAAGTTGCAGGATCCAGAATCTCGTTTGTGATCTATATTCTGATGTATTTCAAAACTGATATTACAAAATGGCTCTCTCCAAAATTTCTGAAGCCCTATCTCCACCTTTAGAAACTATATTTATACATTTTTATCAAAGTTTCTCGTTGGTCGCTAACCAACTTCCTAATATTTCGGTTACATAAAAGTGATGTCAACCGTTTACAATTTCTTTCAAATCTTAAATAATAAAAACATTTTGAAAGATTTAATCCTACATTGACGAACTTCCTTTTTTCGCATCAATACACTGAACGCATTTCCCTAAAAAATTAACAAAGATCCTGGGAGCATCAGGTATCTCATTTGTTTCAAATGAGAAAAATCTCTTCTGCAATTCTGGCAGCCGACTTTCTATCATTCTTTCTGTGAATTTAACAGTTTTCAACTTTAGATTTGAAGTTACCATCCACTTGTTCATCTCTATAATGTTGATCAATTTGATATTTGAAATATCTTCTTTCTTTTCCTCCAGCTCTTCTCTAAACCTCAGCTGGTGCTTGGCAATATTGATTTCGCCTAACAATCTGGAACAACCATCAGTTCCAATATTCAATGAATCTCTTTCAAAGAGATCGAAGATTCCTTGGCAATCCTCATTAACTTCTCATGTGATTCGTTTATATTCGGCCAGTTTTGTTTCCCGTACTTTTATGATTATGTCCCCTTTAACATGTTCAGAAATAGATAATTTCTGAGT
This sequence comes from Picea engelmannii, assembly GCA_009831015.1. Taxonomy (NCBI): domain Eukaryota; kingdom Viridiplantae; phylum Streptophyta; class Pinopsida; order Pinales; family Pinaceae; genus Picea; species Picea engelmannii. The sequence continues at coordinate 25,273 of ML807023.1, read as the reverse complement.
CTTTCCAATTTCTTCCTTTGATGAGGAAGCCACTGCCTTCTGAAAAGTTGTTCTAGCTACTTTTGCCTCCCTTTCTTTCTGGAACACATTCTCCAAAGACTTATTTGATTCCTGAAAATAATTCTGGATCACTTCCATATTCAAGAACACTTTCTGTTGTTCCTCCTCTATTCTTACATATATCTCCAATACCTGTATCCTAAAATTTTCAAGTTCTACTACTTGGTTAGTAATAGAAACAATCTTATCTTGCAAATGTTTGTTCTCTTCTCCCAGCTTTTGAACCTATTCCTGTGTGACTTGTATTAAGTGTTTTGCCTCATCCAAGTCTTTATTCAATTTTTGGATTTCTTTCATATCCTTTAGTCTAGCTTGTTCTAGACCCTTCTATATTCCCCAGCTAATATTTCTTTCATTTTCTTTTAGTTTGTCTTGCAACCGGATTGTTGTTTGGTCCTTCTGTTCAAGAATAGTTGTTAAATTTCCAATAGAATACATATTAGTTGATGCTATAGCACCCATTGTACCTGCTAATTCTATAGAAAACTCTCCATCCTTGAGTTGTTTTCCATCTATAATAACTCTATGATTTGTAATCATTCCTTCTCCTCTAGGATGAATTTCCTATTTCAATATTGTTCTTCTCTTTTTGCTGAAAAAGTAATATGATGGGGGGATTTCATCTCTTGAAATCGGCTTTAGATCCCTGACATATAAAACTCCTTCATGGGGGGTTCCAAAAGTCGACTGTAATGGAGTTAAAGAGGTGATAGGACTACCAAGTTCTGTTGAAGTTGTTCCTCCTAATTTTTCTGGAACATTCTTCATGATTTCTGGGATTTTTTTTGTCTCTTTTCCCTTATCTATTCCCGATTCTTTTGTTTGAGAATCCTCTGCGTCTTGGGAAGGTATCTCAGTATTATTCAACTTACCTTTTTCATTGGCTTTACCCTAAGTTTTAGTTTCAAACCCTGGAGGGGTTTCTTCCTGTTCTGGTGATGGGGTCGAAATTTCACCTTGTAAAATCTTAGCCAGGCAGCTTCACCTATGGCTTTGAAAAGATGTGAACCCAGCCTGTGAGTCAGGTGGCAAGGCCTGGATTCTGTTTAGCATTTCTGCATAAGACTTAACATATTTAAAAATATCATCATAAATATATACTTCATGTTCATATGCCTTTAAATTACAATGTATGTAATGCCTACTTATTATTTGGTAGGGGTCATGTTTTCTATGCTCAATATTTACTAACTTCACTTCTTCCAATGACTCGACCTCTACCTTAGAATGCCCTAAATTTGATAAAGGAAATTTCCCAATATGAACAGGGAAAGATGGCCATGCTTTTTTTTGAAGTGATTTTAATTCCAATCCAACACAACCCTTAGCTATCTGATGAGCTACTTCTCTGCACACCAATCTGTCTGGTAAGAATTTTGGGAGTGCATGAGGGGAAATGGAACAACCATAAACCCTAATGTAAGAAAAATTTTCCTCAATAAACCAGTCAGCAACTCATTTAAGACTTTGTATGACTGCATCAGAAATGCGAGGGGGTTCACATCCAAAAAATAATTTGTGCATAGGAATAATGACAAAATGATAAACCTCGTAAACTGCCTCTTTAGCATTTTCTTCCCAAAGGGATGAGTGATATTTATGAATAGGTTTTGGGTAGGAAGTACTCCAACTCCATTTCATTAATGGAAAAGGGGTCATAAAACAGATTGCATCCATAATATATGCAGACATAAAAAAAGACACTCGTTGTCCCTTTGACTTGGTTGCTTTATAATTTAAAATTTCTTGTGTTAGGTTATCCGAAATTTTTTTATGCCAGTTAAAACCATTTCCTTCTGAAAATTCCTCTAAGAAGGGTACCCAATCTGCATGAAAGTGACAGGGATCTTTTCTCCCAAAAAGTCTGCATAACATCATGGCTATATAAACCATATATTCGTTTAAGGAAGCTATAGCATAAATCCCTTGAGAATCAGCTCTAAAATTTGCTTCATACCTCATCCATCCTCTAATCATGTCGGGGTATGTCTGGTCTGCCTCAATACATTCTTTTCTCTAAAACTCAGCTAAAAATTCAGCATTAAAGGTCTGTTTATGATTCGACAAGAGTTTATACATTACTTGAATGTGCTCAGGCCTGAATGAGCCAACAATAGGTCCTTTCTTGTTTTGAATTCTCCTTGTTGGGATATCTACCTTATCCAGAGCCCAGCCGACCATATTAGTATATGCCACCAGCCTCGGACGCGCAACAAATTTATGAAGTTCTGACTCGGCAATGTCCCAGAGATGATTTTCAGAATCAGGGTCAGCATTCTTTAGCTCGTACTCCAGTAATTCAGAAAATCCAGTCCATGATTTGATAAAGTGTATGGCGTGTGGAGTAGTATCAGAGATAATATCACGTTCTTGTGTGTCTTCGTTTTTCTTCAGTGCTTTTTTAGGTGCCATGGCTCTACGTTTGACTTGAAAATCTGTCACAGAAAGTGGATGAATAAGATTAGCTTGAAAATGAAAATACAGACGTTCGAGAGTTTACTTTGAATATATTTTAAAAATGACGATATTTGTACAACTGTCACGAAATTAAATCTCTTAATGCAAAAGATATTTTCGGAGATATGCATTTAATGTCTATACTTAGCCGCTCTCGGCTTTTCAAATAAAACGAGAAACTTACTTAATCGGAAAACGAAGCATTAATGAACACTTAAATAAAGATTAACTTTAAACCTATTTTAGAAAGAGGATTTATTAGTGTTAAGTATGGATTAAATCTGAAAACATCACTTTTCAGGGTTTCAGAAGTCTTGATGTTGAAAGGTATGTCGTCGAAAAAACCCGATCATCGAAATCGTGAAATTGCGATGTTTTGATTAAGATTTAAACATTTTTTTATCACATTAGTTAATTGAGATTAGTTGCTATCAGGATTTCGGAAATCCTAATGTCGATATGTATGTTATCAAAAAAGCTCGATCCCCAATATCGCGAAATCGTGACAGCTTGTTTGTTTTAAACATGACTTAACTTATCTTAATTAACTGAATAATTATGAGTAGGGCCAAAACATAATTAGTTTAATCTAACGTGATTTATGAATCGGGATTTCGGGAAACACGATGAAAAGAGATGTGCTCTCATAGGACCGTGAATCCTGAAATCACGACATAATTATGTTAACTTTAAACCTTTCTTGGAAGAGATTAAACTAATTAAGATTTAAATGTATCGGGAAATCGGGGATCGGGGTTTCGTGATTCAATTTGCATCATACATCTGTTTACAGAAAACCCTGACTCCTGATTTATTTCACGTTTAAATTAAAAAATCGCAAATTTAGAATTACAACCCGTTTTAAATAATTTTTAGAAAGAGCGTTGGAAAATTTATAATTTTGTAAATGTTTTTCTGTTCATTATCCAAAAAATTGATAAAAGGTATCGTGAATTTAGAAATGACGAAACTATTATTTTCAGAAAGCCGAAACCCAAAAAATAAAAATCTAGGCCTTTAAGGGCGAATTTTTTTTTAAGATCTGTTTCAACAAAAGGAATGCAGAGACACTAGGCCAAATGAATATAGTGAAGTTATTGCTCAATATAAATAAGGATGAAGGAAGAGATTCAGCCAAAATATCACAAATAACACAGATAGACATAGTTCAAATAGATAAATGGTTGATTAAACCAAGTGTACGATTATGCACTATCGACACCCAAGGTCGACAGATGGAAGAAAGGTTGCCGCAATTGGTAAAGGATTGTTATACTTTAGAGGCCAATTGCCAAGCAGAACCTTCCTGGTTGATATCTCAATTGGTGGAAAAATGTATCACCTGTACCAAGCATGCAAAGGGATAGGTTTCTGGTACCAAATAAAGATAGAGAGAAAAGAATGAAATGATTGATCTTCTTCTTGTTGTAACCGAAGACCCTAGAGAGATTGAGATTCCATCATATGTAAATCTGTATAAATATACAATAGAAAGAAAGAACAAGGGTTGGACCTTTTTGGGTCGATTGTAATAGAGATTTTCTCCCTTGAGAATTAATATAAAGCAAATCCAAAGATTCTCAATTCCGTCACGACTGTGTTATGAGTTTGTCTCCTTGTATTTCATATTTAATTTCATTTTGTATATATGTTTGATGAATGTTTCTCTATAACTTAGTAAAACTTCTACTGTAGTGATCATTTTTAGTTTTCTATATTGTTTACCATTTTTCCTTTATATCGGATATCAGCAGGTACAAGACCACTGAACTCTTTAGATCTCTATATATATTTTATGCTTCATCAGGTTGTTTATTTATCTTTTCTTCTCCTGTTTACAAGTGGCATTCTCCCTTGAGAGGAGCCTCACATAATAGATAGCTTAATGTTTTCTTACACCTCATACATTTTTATTAAAATATAACTTAGTTACGGGAAAGGGCCTTTGGTTTGAACCCTATTTTCACTTTCGGAGCTATAAACTCTCCTTTATATGACTGAAATCTAGACAACATCTAAAAATCTTTGAAGTCTTTCTTAATTTTTTGTTCCTCTATGACTTTCCCTATGACAAGACAACCTAATATCGAACTCGGATTATCATACCAAACACATATTTCCTTGAACCTTTCCGATACTGTTCTTAAAACAACCATTACTCAGGTAGAACTTGAACGTTCATGGGCTGCGATTGAAAGGACCATAAACATCCAGGAACAGTTGGAAGCTAGACAATGATAGCCTAGAAATCAGCCCTAGCTTCTTCTACCAAAGGTTGATGCTTCCTCCTTCTTTACCCTTTACTCACTTTTGGATGCCTAGACACTGTACTTTTGAAGCCTTAAGTACAGAATCTAGAACAACATTCACAACAATCCAACATGGATGCACCTCAAGATTTGTTCCTAATCGCTGAAAGATTCAATTGTTGTTGGATTAATCATATCCTTAATATGTCCCCATTTATATAATCTCCATGCATGAATAATAAGAACAGGGAGTCAAATTGATGAAGTTTATGATCCATAAGATCATCCATTAGTTCTTGTTGAACTATAGAAGCTAATAGATAATTATTGCTTATTCATATCAAAACAAATGAGTAGTTAGATCCTAAACTCATATAACTTGGATAAACAAACTATATTTTATACTAAATAACATAATGGATAATGTAAATGGGGTCAATTGGAAATACAATGGAAATAATATCCTACCCATTCTAAAAGGATCTCCATTTCAGGTGATAAATTAAAATCAACACATTTTCTTCTACTCATAAGTTCAAGAACAAGAATCCCAAAGATATAAACATCAGATTTAACAGACAATTATCCTTGCATGGTGTAATCTAGTGCCATATACCCACTGCAAATTAGAATAACAATGGATAAATATGTTTGGCCATTAAGAATAATAAAACATATTTGAAAAATGAAATTGTAGTATAATTAGATCTAAAGAAAAGTTGTACAATTGCTTCAATGCCAATCCTCTTGTAATCAAATCATCTAAACAATATGGAGTAACATATGTAAATGATCAATAACTTCTAAAGTGTGGTGACACCAAAAGTATAACCCTAAGACTGAATTAATATAACCAATTGAGTTACAGTAATGCATGTTTTACTGAGTTCCAACGCCTTTTTTCGTAACATGAGTTTCATCTTCAACAAAATGTTCTTCCAAGATGAAATCTGTTATTTTAGGATTCAACTTCTCGTCCAACAAAATGTTGTTGGATTTAATATCCCGATGAATAATCCACATATGAGAATCCGTGTGCAATTATATAAGCCCATGAGTTACTCTGAATACAATGTTGTAACTCTCCTTCCAATCGAGGCATCTGCGTTTATTTGGATATGTATGGAACATGCAAGATACTAAACAATCATAACCAACCTAAGTATGATTAAACATTTTATTGAATTGACTCACACTCAATAAAGTAAAATTGACTCACCAAATAAAATTTTATCAAGGTTGTTATTGGGTAAGTACTCCTAAACAAATAACCTTTCTAATCCCTCTACGAAATAACCAAGTAACCTCAGAAGATTTTGATCTTCAATTTTAGCCACTAGCTTAACTTCATTCAAAAATTTTGTCTTTCCTTGAATAGATTTTAAGGACAGTTTCTTCACTTCTATTTCTCTTCCATCTTGAGTAGTTCCCTGATAGGTTAAGAGAAAAGAGTATGAATATTTTTCCAAGTATTGCTGGAAATTATAATTACAAGTTGGTGAGATATTTACGTCTCCATCGATTTGTCTGTTAGTCAGCCGAAATATTAGTCAGACAGTCAGACAGTCTGTAAGTGCAAAGTCATACATTCACTCAAATGTCATCCGACAAGTAGGAAGTTATCAATGGAGTTGATTTATATCTTATCAATCTCCAATAAGTATTGGTTGAAGAGTAAGTCGAATTAATGACAACCTTTATTGTTGAGTTAGTCTTAGCTTCTATAGGAAGTGTACATCAATGTCTATATAAGTCTGAGTCTCTTAGTTAGTCGATGATGTTAAAGAGAAGTAGTTGATGCATAGGGAAGAAGAGAGAGGTACATAGAACCAACAATAGATTAAGAGTTGACAAAAGAAGTCATTGGAGCTGAAGTTCATCTCTATCATTGTATTTTGTATTCACGCACAACACCGAAGTTTATTAATATCAAGTTTTGTGTATTGAAAAATTTTGTGTCTTATTTATGAGTTTATGTGCTAAGCATAGAATTATGTTATTCCATATTTATAAATAATTTCATTAAGTGCGTGTATTCGCAACAGGCAACAAACTGAGCAGTCTGTGCACTATGCAATGGTCTTGAGAACTTTATCACGTATCATGTTTGGCGTGCAATATTTGAAACTGCGGTGCACATAATAGATTGCATGCACCATCAAACATAATAGTAGATCCCAAGATCTGGTATCAAAGCATAAACTCTGTTGAAAGTAAAATATGGCTTCTACCTCAAACCTACAACCTCCCACTTTTATAGGCTAGAATTATGAGATGTGGTCCTGGAACATGACGGCTTTGTTTTGAGGTCAATATGTATGGAAAATAGTCGAGAATGGCTATGTGGAATCAGTAGATCATGAATCATACAATACTCTCACACAAGCTGAGAGAGATGTCTTGAAAGATAAAAGAAAGAAGAATGGAAAGGAGTTGTTTTACATACATCAATCCATGAATGAGAGAATACTTCCAAGAGTTTCATCATCAAAGTAAGCCAAGGAATCATGGGACATATTACAAACCTCTTATCAGGGTATGGACAAAATAAAGATAGCAAAAATGTAGATTCTTAAAAGATATTTTGAAACCATGTCAATGAAAGATTCAGACACAGTAGATTCATTCTACACCCATGTCATTGGACTGATAAATCAGAGTAAGTCTCATGGAGAAACCATGGAAGACATAAAAGTTGTTGAGAAGGTACTAAGGATTCTTCCTCCTAAATTTGATAGCCTTGTTGTGTGATGTAGGTGCGCTCGCAACCACGTCTGCTCATAGGATCTTCTCTTCTCAAATGGCCTGAAGAACTCTTAGACAACTCTTCTATTTCCCTATCGAGAAATCTACGCCGACATAACTCTTTGCGTGATCCCCTTTTTTTGAACAACACTAGATGCGAGCTCTTATCTTCCCAAGTGACCACAATGCTATGACCAAGGGCCTATCCCAAAGTCACTTGTCGAAATATCGCGACCTCGCGAGCTCGTGTGTTGAAGCTTCCAACTCTTCCTTTCAAATCTTATGATACCCAAACTAGCGATATGGTTATGGCTCCTTTCCTTGTCAGCGCCCTCCCACATGTAACCATAGTCTAGGGCTTAAATATCAGCGCCTCTCGCAACTTGCACCTTCATGAGTTCGTGAGTCGAACTCTCGTGCCCTCCTATTATGATATCCTAAGACACAATAGGTCAACGCTGGGTTGACTCCTCCCTTGACACTTTTTCCTATTCGCAACCTCGCGGGTTGAAGCATCAAGACTTCACACTCTTATCCTGTGAATCCCTGAGATGTGAGAATTGAACAGAGTGTTGACTCCTTTTTCCAGGCAACGCGTGTCCACATGAGCCTTGGATCTCGGCACTTCATGACTTCTGATGTTGAAAGTGACTCCTTTCACCCTCTGAACCCCTGATTTCACAATAGGCGATGGGGTTTCCGATCCAACGATCCTCCTACGACACAGATCCAACGGCTATCCTTCTTCCTCACTTCTCGCATCTTTGCGACTTGGAGTACCCAATACTTGGGCTCTCACCCTACGAACTTCCGAGTTCGCGAGATCTCTTGATCTCTGCCACCTATCCTCCTACCCATGCTTGTGGCCCCACACTATTCCTTTGGCCTGTCGGGATATCGCGTTTCGCTATTCTAATTTGTAAGAGTATCCTGTTCTCAGGACCTCCGATACACTGAGCCCTGACTTTGTCAGGTCTTCCGACACGCGTCCCAAGTGATGGACGGTTTAGATTGAACCTCAGACTTCACCCAAATGCAAAGTCTAACCACTTCACTTGTATGAACCTCGACGACCAAATCCCTGATGCCTTCTCGGGGTTTTCCCTCTGCTCACGAGGATTTAAATCCTGTGCAACCCCTGTCAAACAGACGGTTGATGGGTAACTATTTGATGATCCAATGACTCACCAGTACCTAGATCTTGAACTCTAGATGCAGCCGTAACTCGCCTCGCTTCTTTACCAGATCGGATGGCTGGTGGGATTTCACAAATCCTCTCCCTAAGATCCTGATCGTCTGTCTTTTTCTCCTTGATACTTTCATGAATTTAACCAAGGACTTCTTCCCAGACTTAAACACCTATGACACAAAACTATGATGCCTTGAGTCACTCGCTAGGCTCCAAATCTTTATGCTACCTTCAATAGCTTCAAAGGATTTATCCCTCCTAATCTTTCTCACGACTCTGAGTCTTAGAGAAAATTCTTGTGTGCACTCCTTGCGACAATTCTCAGACACTTCCAAGTGCTGAATACTTTTGAATCTGTGCACTCCTGCAGCAGCAGTCTCTCACACCTTACTCAGGTTCGCAACCCTGATACTTTTCTTTCCTGCGCACTCCTTGCATGACTCCTGTGCCCAACTGCACTTCTGTGGAAAATGAGAACGAAAGCTATCTCTTTGAATCCTCTATCAACGCACTCCTTGCGGACACTTCGACTGCACTCCTTGCAGGAATTCTTTCTCAGATAGAGAAACAATTGAAACTCATTCCCTCTTCCTTTCAAACTTCACTTAAATCTTGAAATCATATACATAGCATACCAAAGAAAATGTATAATAGGAAGCAAACATTCATGAGCATAACATCAATACATAGAGAACAACACAAACCATGAATTTGAATCAAAGCTCTTCTATTAATTCAAATATCTGTACATGGGTGCTCTTACACAACTCTCTGCATGCTCTTCTTCTCAGTGCTCAAAATTATTCCAATCTAATGATACAATACACAATGAGGGTGTCTATATCATGTTTCCCCCTTGTGCTCTCAAATAGTCTAATCTAGAATTAAAATCTATCTACCTGCATTAACTATCTTAAATGCCTCCTACCTACTAAGGACGAGAGCGTATGGCTCAAGGTCCCGATTACATCACACAAGTGCGCTTCATTAAATTGTTACATTTATGTTCACACAACTATCCCAAGGTAAATTTCAAAATTTGTGCTGGCGTGTGTCCAGCTGTCTCTTGCCTTCCATGCTGGCTCGCTTGACGTGGGAGATGCTCCTGCATCATACTCCCTCGCTTGAAAATTTTCATGGGCTCCTATCCATGAGCTCCTGCGCTATCTGTCCATGCTTCTGTATTTCCGCTTCATTCTCCCAGCTGGCATCTTCAACTGGATGGTTCTTCCATTTGACCAGATACTCAAAGTATTGCTTTCACCTGGTCCTCTTACCCACTCGTTTATCCAGTATCCGCTCCATCTGTGGCTTATCTACAACTGGCATTTTCTTTCGGCACTGAGCCTCTGATTGTTCATCATTTTTTCTTTCTTCCTCAGCTTTGTATGGGTATAAATCTAAGACATTAAATATCGGAGAAATTCCGATCCCATCGGGTAATTCAATCTCATAAGCATTTTCTCCAATTTTCTTCAAGACCCTACATGGCCCGATCTTCTTCATCTTCAACTTATTATATGTTCCTCTCGGGAACCTTTCCTTTCTCAGATGTGCTAAAATCAAGTCACCAACTTCAAATTGAAGTTGTCTTCTGTGTTGATCTGCTCTCCTCTTATACTCCTGACTTGAATTTTGCAACCGCTCCTTCACTCAGCTGTGAAGTTCCTTCATCGCCTCTATGAAATCTTCTGCACTAGCACTCCTAGTTGCATTCTGTTCTGAATCCATCAGTTTAGAAATTCCCCTCGACTGTATGCCATAAACAATATGAAATGGACTATGTCCTGTAATTCTGTTCACTGAGTCATTATACGTAAACTCTGCATGTGGAAATATATTGTCCCAACTGCTGTGGTGCTCTGTCACCAAGCTTCTCAGCAAATCTCCTAGACTTCTGTTGACCACTTTTGTTTGTCCATCTGTTTGAGGATGATAAGCCAAACTAAATAACAAGTTAGTTCCCAGCTTCTTCCATAAGGTTCTCCAGAAATTCCCTATGAACTTCGTATCTCTGTCCGAAACTATGCTCCTTGGCAACCCATGAAGTCGAATGACCTCTTTGAAAAGCAGGTTCGCAATGTGAGTTGCGTCACTAGTCTTCTGACATGGAATGAAGTGTGCCATCTTAGAAAATCTATCAACCACCACAAAGATTGAATCATAACCTCTTTGTGTTCTTGGCAACCCCAACACAAAATCCATGCTAATTGCATCCCACGGCCTCTCTGGTATGGGAAATGGTTGATAAAAACCTGCATTCTGCTTCCTTCCCTTCGAATGCTGGCAAATTCTGCATCTATCTACAAATCTCTTGACCTCTAATCGCATCCCTGGCCAAAATTATGATTCTCTCAGCTTTGTGAATGTTTTGTCATGACCGAAGTGTCCGGCCAATCCTCCACTGTGTTTCTCCTTTAACATATTCTCCCTCATGGAGCAATTCGGAATACATAGCTGATTACCCTTAAACAACAATCCTTCCTAGATCATGTACTCTATCCACGGGCTTCTATCTCTGAGAACTGGATTCTCAGTCGCTTCATATGCTTCCTTAAAATCTGGGTCATCTGCGTACATGTCCCTGAGATCATCAAGACCCAATGATTTGACTTTAAACTCCTCGAACAACAAACACTTCCTGCTCAAAGCATCAGCAAATTTGTTAGCAGTACCAAAAATATGTTTAATCACAAAAGTGAAATTTTGCATATACTCAACCCATTTGGCATGCTTCTGATTCAACTTTTGTTGTTGGGTCACAAACTGCAGTGCATGATTATCACTATACAAGACAAATTCTTTGGGTATCAAGTAATGCCTCCACTTCTTCAATGCCTGTATGATAGCATAGAATTCCTTATCATATGTGGATTACTTCACTTTCACCTCATTTAGCTTCTCACTGAAATATGCTATCAGCCTATCTTCCTGACTAAAGACCGCCCCGATTGCAAATCCGCTTGCATCGCATTTCACCTGAAATGTCTTTTGAAAATCAGGCAACACCAGAACTAGTTGCTCCGTAATCTTCCTCTTCAACAAATTGAAACTCTTTTCAAATTCTTCTATCCAGTGAAAATATTTGTGTCTTTTCTTCATGGTTTCCATCATCGCTGTGCTAATTCCACTGAAATTTCTAATGAACTTTCGATAGAAACTAGCCAATCCATGAAAACTTCTCACCTTGAATACATTCCTCGGTGATGGCCAATTCTTGATTACCTACACCTTATATGGATCCATCCTCAACTCATTTTCCAAAATAACAAACCACAAGTAAATGAGCTCTGTCTTCATGAATGAGGACTTCTTCATATTAATCAACACCTTCTCCTGCTGTAATTTCTGCATCATTGTAGCCAAATGCTTTAGATGCTCCACTACTATTTTACTGAAAACCAATATATCATCCAAATACACAATGACAAATTTCCTGATGAACTCCTTCAAGACTTCATTCATCAACCTCATAAAGGTACTTGGCACATTTGTTAAGCCAAACAGTATAACAATCCATTCATACAAGCCCTCGTTTCTTTTGAATGTTGTCTTCCATTCATCACCTTCTCTCATGCGGATTTGGTGATAACCGCTTTTCAAATCAATCTTTGAAAAGTATTTTTCTCCACTCAAGCAATCCATTAGATCATCCATCCTCGGCAATGGAAATCTATACCTGATGGTTATCTTATTAGTCTCCCTTAAGCCGGTACACATCCTCCAGCTTCTGTCTTTCTTTGGACTGAGTACTGTTGGAACAACACATGGACTCAAGCTTTCCCTGACTAATCCTTTGTCCAACAAATCTTGGACTTGCCTCTTAACTTCTTCATTCTCCTGTGGCATCAATCTGTACGCAGCTTTGTTTGGAAAACTGGCTCTTGGTATGAGATCAATGTGATGACTCGCACTCCTGATTGGTGGCAACGAATGAGGTAATTCATCCACTACAATGTCAACGAACTCTTCTAGCAGTTCCTGAACCTCTTCTGGTAAATCATCCACTCTTGTGCTAGTCAGAACAATTTTTGGTTTCCTGACCACAATGAATTGTGGTTCCTCCTTCTTCTTGACCTCGGTGTTAGGTGAAATATATGTCGTTATAGTACTTGCCCAACTATTTAATTGTCAACCTAGGGTACGTAGACTGACGAAGCACACGCACTGTATATGCAGGACTGAAGTAGAACTAATCTAATCTAATCTATGTTGCTGAAATCAAACTGATCTAAGAAAGCATTGAAACACTAACTAGGAAAGCATGAAATTGCCTAAGGGAAATACAACATGTGAAGAGTTAACAACAATGAGCTCATACAATATATCAATCTCAAATCATATTACAATAGTCAAATGACAAAACATGAAAGAATAACAAAGCTAAGAATCCCCTTCTCCTGATTACAATCACATCATAATTGAAATCTAACTTCTAATTGAATCCTAATTGATTTCTCATGAATAGAGAGCACTCTCTTATATACATGAAGAAGATAACCATCTCATAATTGCAGATCCACTATTCTCTCAACCACTCTCAACTACTTTCCCATTATTACAAGATATGATCCCTTCAAATCCTCACACATATCTCTCATATATTTTA
>ML807022.1:352629-371884 GCA_009831015.1 Picea engelmannii | reverse complement strand
CAAGTCAAAAAAATCACTAAACCAATCTAAGTGTTTCTGAGCTAAAACATTCTCTTCTACATTATATGACTTAATCCTTTGATTATAATTTTGAGGTATATCATGCAATTTAGCAAGTAAAAAAAGGGTAGAAAATATTGTTTTCATGGCTCTAGGAGGGTTTTGGACTGGCTGAACAATCTGACTGGGAATGACAATAGTTTGAATAGGGACAATAGAAATCAGAGATTGAATTTTTTTCTCATCAAACAAAACGTCTTTCAAGTTAGACTCTAATTTAAATCTAAACAAAGTTTGTTCAAATTTTATGTTAAAATCAAGGTCATCAATGCTTTTCACTCCGTCTTTAGGCAATGATATATTTGTGTCCAGAAAAATACCTAAGTCAACTACCCTTTCTTTTCTTTTATGCAAAAGTTTCTCAGGATCAGACACAGATACTATAGGTTCTGGATATGGGTTTCTCCTAGTGTAAATCTTTTTTGGAGCCAGGATTTCTCAATAAAGTTACCTTTTTTCTATTGATCTTATAAAATGAAGTCACTGAGGTAAAAAAAATTCTCATTCAATAAAATGGTTGATTTGTTGTTACCCTCAGGAATCAAATCTGAAATTTTAAGTCGTTTTATCCCAAGGATGATTTAACCTTCGTTCCCTGGAAATGGCGCAAATATGTTAGTACTAAGTAAATTTCCTAGGCTGAAGGGACAACTTACAAAGGTAACCACAAAAGCACTTCAGAATTGAAATTTGTCCCTTTCAGTTCAGAGAGGGATCTATCTTGTCACTTGGTCTCTTGGAAGATGCATCTTCTTTAAAGGTTTAATGGCTAGGTTTTGATTTGATGAAATATTTATGGGGTTTGTTGGAAATAAGGAAAGGTACATGTTGGGCAATGGAATCAACTCTGAAAACAAATGAAATGATTTTTGGTAGGTATAGTTCTCAAGGAATAAAAGGAAAGGTAGGTGATGAACTTTCAGTCTTTCAATTTGTTGTGATAATATGGAAGAAAGAGGAAAACATATAACATCAATCAGAGCACCATAGAGATGAATTCTAACGAGTTAAGAAGGAAAACATAATTCAAAATTGCTTAGATCTAAAGCACCACTTAGATGAATTTCAGACCCATTAACATCCAATTTTAAGCATATGAAAGGTTCCAGATGAAGAGATGGCAAACTAGAAAAACATACATGAAAGGAGGCACATACTTCACAACATCACCACATGAATCTTTGGTATGAAAAAAATCTGGACATATCCACTTGCATCCATTCATATTCAGAAATTATTACAATGATCAGTACAATTTGTCTCTTTGTGCTACTGCCAACCTCGAATACATCAAAAACTACAATATGTATACAACAATTTTTTGAACCGATTACACTAAAAATAGAAAAATTAAGTTCACAAAATTTGGGATATACAGATATTTTTGCAGTTTGCTCCTTTATCTTCGTACTTTGACTTTGATTGTATATTCATTTGATTCGTTGCCTTTTTTCGACCACTGGAAATCACTTACTCGTTCCTGGGAAATTACATTTGCTTTTACCCAATCTGACTATTTCATTCTATTACAATTCAGAAGGAATATCATAATCTAGCATTTTCTTCATTTAAATTTCCAAGTCAATACAAGTGGAATAATACATGATAGGTAGACCAAGTTTGACTATCTTAAACTGATTTAAAATTTCAAAATATGTACTCATTTTATCAACTAAAGTAGCCCCTTTCAAACCCTCCTCCAAGGTTTCAAATTCGGAGTGGTCCATCCTTGATTAATTCAAGAGTGCATTATATTTTTCTTGATCCCACAACTTACCTTTACCATCCCAAAATTATGGAAGGCCCTTTATGAACAATTCTTCAAATAAATTATTGAAATTTTTCACACTTTGTTCCATATGTATTGATTTATTCAGAACTGATCTCAAAAGCTCATGTTTTGCAATAATCCTTCTGGGCTAGATAATCAATGAAGTTTTTTCTTTTACCCCAATGGTATGAATATCTATAGGAGGAACTGAGTTGAGAATATTAATGGCATTTTGTGCTCATTCAGATGGATTTTTGGCTAATGTCTCATTTACAACAATGCATCTATGAATGGCTGTGATTGCTATATTATCTTTATCATTTACAAAATTCAAATATGATCTAAATTTTACAGCCTCGGCAGCTATAGAATCCCATATGATATGTTTTTCTCCTTGCAGTATAATTTTATATCTCAATATTGAATTCAATTTATTAATATTCTCCTGCAAAACTACCTTTTCCTTTTGAACTTGGGATATCTTTTCATCCTTTTTGTGCACTTCCTACTCCAATTTCTCCATTTTCTCCTTTAACCCTTTGATCTCTCCTTCTTTCAGACTGACTTGTGACATAGCCTAAACAATGTCTTTAGTGTTTGATCCAGTTCCTGCAGCAAGGGATAAAACCATGGCTTTAGTCACCAACTCTAACTTTTATTGAGGCCATAAAATCTTTTCCTTTTCTAGCTGCAAAATCTTAGCCTTATAATCCAGTGTTACTTTTGTTGTACAAACTGGATTTGGGAATTTTAATCACCAACTTTTGAGGATCTTGATGTGTTTTTACTTGCTGCAATGGTGCTTCCACATCAATACAAACTTCTATATTAGCTAGTCTATCCAAGCCTTGCACATTATCATGTTCATAAGGTGCATTTTTATTTATCTGTCTTCTCTTGGATATGATCTTATGTGGATCATATTTTATTCCTTGTATTTCTGAAAAACCAAAGTCTTTGAGTTTTTCCTTAACCTGTGATAACATGATTTGGACTTAACAACAAAAGGACCACTAACAAAGGGGAATTTAATGTTAGAGGCTCTGTGTAATTTGATGAATGTATCTGTCTCGGAGATGATTCTCTACCTGATGAACTCAAGATCAAAAATCATGGGAGTTAGGAAACAGGTAACAAGTAAGGAGACTCGTGAAAACCATATACCCATATCATTGTTGAATACATAAAAAGTACCCATTCTCCTACTTTGTTCTCTAGATTTGGCTACAGATGAATCTTCATGTCCTCCAAAACTATGGGTAAACTTGTATTGAAAATTAGAGAATAGATTTTTGACATGACCTTGTAGATGAATATGAGCAAAGTGATTCTTTTACATTCAGTAGATACAAAGTTTTATTCAGGGATTTCTCCATGGTTACTTGCTAAGAAAATATTTAACAGATATGTATAGTATCTGAAATGTCTCAAAGAGTGAAAATTCACTAGCTGCTTGTGAATGGTGTGAGCTAGGAATTTATCAAAATTAATTCAGACTGACTAACCAAACTCTGACTTAAAAAAGATCAAAAGAAAACCCAGCATGACTTCAACAACATATTTATCACTATCTAGACCTAGGACTTGAATCAACAAGTAACATACCACTGAAATTCAATGTCCATCATGTTGATACTCATTGGTAAGGACAGACTCTCTAACATTTGTTCAGGTTTAACGATTTGTTGTAGAAATTGACTTTTGAGCTCTGGATGACCTTCTCTATAAACCCTAGTCACTTTTTATTCATTGAATGACTCAAAATTAAAGGAAAATTATTTTGGTATATTGAGTGAATTTCGAATAGATGGATTATCTATCCTATACAGGCCTTGAGACCCTTGTTTATTGATAATTACCCTTTCTGAATGAGAATATTGTTCAACACACCAACCTACAAATTCAGGAAATGGGAATGAAACCTTGACAACAGATGGGACAATGGAGGCATGGAATTCTTCTAAAAAATAAATATTATTTCCCTTTATATCATCCAAGTTGCTTTGAGACATAGAAATGGGGAAAATAGTGATATCAGGATCAAATACATTTGCATCTCTGTCAATTAGGGATTCCTCATTTATTTCAGGGTCTTGCTTCGGTACTGAAAATACTATGGGATCCATAACAGCGAGATAAATACATGGAAGAGAAAAGTGATGGTGCAAAGTTGGGATGCAACAGAAAAATGGCAGTCAGGACAGTGTTCCAATGGTCCCTGAGTTTGAAAATAAAAAATAAATAAAAATGTCAAATCGACATTTTATACTTTTCACTTTGCGGAGATGCGGATTGGCGATTTTGGAACAACCTCCTTGGAATTTTGCAATCAACCTGGCGCTGACACGTATACTTCAATGGAAACCACGGTTTGGATTGTGGGACCGCTCTTTAGAATTATCCCCCATGCAACTTCAAACTCTGTAATGCTTCTTGGTCGTCGATTTTGATGGATCGTGATCAAAATTATTTTGGGCCCGATCTAATTAACCTTTTCACCAAATTTATCTTATTTATGTCATTTTTAACCTTCCTTCCAATTTGTCATGCCTCAAAACCCTTTAGCGCCTTCGCTAATTTTAGAATCCTGACTCCAAGACATAAAAAAAAATTAGTGGTGACTAACAGGACCCATAATAATTTTAAAAACTTATGGGGGTTGTTGTGGCCACAACAATTGGCGACACATGGGTACGAAGCAGTTATCTCTGCTTAAGACAGTAGGACTAAATTTACCAAAGATCAAAATAGAATATTTCAAAAATTTCTCGCACATGATACCATTCCCAAAAGTCCCACATAACATAGAATCAAAGCAAAATAATCTTTTAAAAATGGAAGTCTTTGAATGTTTAGATCTAAACAATGAATACAAATATATGGAATATTTATTAACTTTTAATTACATCTCTACTATTGGATAGTAAAAATATCTAGGAGGTTATTAAATATTAGTATGCATATGTTATAAAATTACCTCTTTTCTCAACATTGCTTCATTGCCAGTAGGCATGTTTAGCACTAACAAAAAGTTGTCTCAATACCATGTATGCATTTTCCCACTGCAAGTGAGCATGTTCAATACCTTGACGGGTTTTCATACATTTCCCATACATATGTTCTTTCAATTCTCTTGTTCCCACCCTTTTGATAAACATATTTGGAGAATTGATTTTAGCAATTGGGTGAAGAGAGCAGGGTGGTATCGAAGGATTTTACCTAAAGGACTAGATGTAATACCAGTTGAGTTTGACCCCACTAGCATTCTCTTTATCTACCCAAGTAGAGGATTTTATGTGTGGAGGGGTATGGGAGGGATTCAAAGTAAATAATGTAGGCAATTATTTCCTTTATAAAGGTAAACTTATAATACTTGAAACACATCTTAATGTTTCCCATGGCTAACGGTTGATGTGAGAGAGAGTGAAAACTTAATAAAGATGACCTTTAAATATAAAAAAAAATCATATTAAAATGGCAGAGTAAAACTTTCCCCTCGTAAACCAATTTGTGTAGTTTAATAAAGATTTCCCATCATATATACTTTGGAAATACCACAAAATCCAATCCAAACTAAGAATAAATTAAAACCAAGCAAATCAAACTCTATACCAAAAGTGAAATCAAACCACTAATCGAACTATGAAAATTTCAAAAAGGAAACTACAAACTTAAAAGAAAATACAACCTAATGAGCCATGAATACATGAAACACAATCATGACAAGAATAAGAAAGAAATATCTCAACATAAGAAAAATGAATATGTATGTTTTCATTTATGTTAAAATTTAGATGGGTTATGTCTTGAATGCTTTAGAATGAGTTAGGTTTTTATTATAAAACAAAATTCTACTAAAGAGCAGTTATGCTTAAAAATTATCTCATAAGTATTTTACCAAAGTATTCTCCTCATTGTCCTCTTATCAAATCTTAATTGTTGCAAAAAATGATTAAGTTTTAATGATTAATTTAAAGAGTAAAGCTTAAAACAAAAACTTTAATGAAAAACAAGATAAATAAGATGATAGTAAAAGAAAAAGGTAAAGGAAAAGTGATTACCTTGGCAATAGTTTAATATAGCAATAATCGCATAACTACTTTATTCAACGAGAAGCAATAAACTATACTAAACCTAATTGAAAAGAAAAAAAACTAAAACTACTCATATTCTATCCTACTCTAATCTACTCTACAAGAAAGACTAGGGCTAAGTAAAGTCAAATTTCTAGTGAAGCCAATCCTTTTGCTTTATTCCTACAATCATATATACAATAGGAATTAGTAACATAAATTGGATGAATAATAAACAATTAAAAGAGAAATATAACCTACTATGTACAACGATTTCTAATATAAATAGGAGAAGAAATTTATTAACAGGGAACCTCATTTGAAATGTATTTCCAACCAAGTTTCGATTTTGTCTTGAAAATGATTGTGAATTGTTGGAATGGAAACATGATTGGAAAAGTAATCTGCTCACCTTGAAGAGAAAAGTTAGTATTATTTACAATAGGAAAAGAATTTACAGTACTATTTAAAAGAATGTTAACATTATTGTTATAAGACAGAAAGGACTTATTCACAAGAAATATTTTTTTACAAGTAGTAGCTAAAATATTGTAATCAGAATTAACACTAGCATATACTTGTGTAAAAATTTCAAGATCATGACCAAGAATGGGAATTTGAGTGATAACATCAGAATCATAAATAGGTATGGATTTTTCTTCTTGAAAGTTGAAATCCTTGATATTTATCCAATTCTCAATATTTCACCACAGGTCCACGCTCGTTTTACTTTGCATACTCTCGATTCTTCAGCGCTTCATTATCTCCACGATGTCTTGAAACTTGGTCGATTTTCAAACTCCTATCGCGGGTCTCCTATACTTACTCAATTTTTTACCTTATCACCATGAGTTCGTGCTCATTCTTCACTTCTTCTTCACATACTCCCAATTGTTCGTTGTGCTCATTATCTCTTAAATATATCTATACTCGGTTGTTTTTCGAGAGCTTTGTGTCAATGTTGAAAATGAGGTGATACCATGTGGATGTCTTCTTTTGAACTGGATGATATGGAATCAAGATGTGTTATGATATGTGACACATGGTGTTGATGAGGTTGTTATTGTGGTGTTGACATGGTTGAGATGGCCCACTGGGCATTGGGCCCCGGTTCTTTGATCTTCGTCGTTGATCTTAGAGAATCAACGATTAGGATTTAACCGTCTCTAGATCCACCATTCTTCACGACAAAATTTAACGCCTTGTGCATGATTCCATATCTCTTTCATTCATATTTAAATTACATATGAATACTTTTTCATTATAAATCCTTCAAAATCATGTTACCTCATGAATGTGTGATATATCATTGTCGCCATTTCTTTGATCTAGTCAACTCGGTCCTTCTTCACTACTCAGATCTACACCAAAGTCATTTCATCCTCCTCGTACATGTTTGACATCTCTTCTAGCGTCCATTTCTTAGATTCTTGTTATTCTTGTGGAGGACCGAATCTATTTCACTCACAGTCACTTCACCTTCACAGAACTTTTGTAGAAAATCAACAATGCATATTCATCTTCGTATGCATAGGGGAATCCTTTGTCTAGTTTTGATTCTCTTTGGTCCTGGCAGTCTCCCTTTATTTGAAATCAATGATAACATGATTTTTATAGTTCTATCTACCTTTGACATCAATGAAAACACTATTTCCAACAAACTCCCCCTTTGTCATTGGTGGCAACACTTGGTTATTTTAATACTTCCTATAAGTCTCTCCTTTTTCAAATCTCCCCCTTTTTTTGTATTATCCCCCTTTGACATCAATGGAAAAGGGATTTTCTCCCCCTTTTTGTTGTAATATTTATTCTCTTCTCTGTTATAAACACCCTTCTTCTCCTTCTACAACTCCCCCTAGGTTGGTGCTCCTCTTGTATTCCTTCAGTGATTGGATGGCATGGGGACCACCCCCAACTTTTATTTGAGATACTCGAATGCTTCTCTAGGAAGAGGATTTGTAAATATATTAGTGACTTGCTCCTTTGTTCCAATATATCCTAGCTTGACATTATGTTATGTGACTTTCTCTCTTAAGAAATGATACTTGATTATAATGTTCTTTGACTTCAAATGCATGACAGGATTCTTGGAGATATTTGTTTTGCTAGTATTATCACAGAGTATTGATATTGGTTGATTATATTCTACTTGATATTGCTGCAATGAAATATGCTTCTATTGTAGATAGACATATTGATGATTGCTTCTTATTGAAACAGGACACCAAGCTATTTCCCAAAACGAATGCTCCACCACTGGTTCTCTTTATGTCATCCACATTACCTACCCAATTTTAATCTATGTAAGTTTTTGGAGTGAATTCTTCACTTTTGGGATACCACAAACCAAAGTCCAATGTGCCTTTCAAACAATTAAAAATTATTTTTACTTCCTGGACATTTGTTTCTTTTGATGCTACTTAAAATCTTACAACTAACTCTACTTCCACTTTCTCTTCACACACTGAAAAACACTAATGGAATTGTAATTTATATCATGTCTAGGTACTCAAGATTTTGTCCACATATAAATTTATTCCCATGGAGTTGGTTTGAGATATCCACAAAACCAGACTATAAATAATCCTTCGAAACCGGCACAAACCCCTTTAGTTTGATGCATGATCTATGTACATACCATATCATAAAATTTGATGCATAGCCATTGTCAGTTCTCATCTTTGGATTGATCTCAACCATTGATTTGGTCTCTGCTCACCAAAATAAGTAATGTGATCTCCACGCTCAGCAGTCATCAAATTGTCTTCTCTACTAAAACTCACCTATTGATCTCGTTCCTTGGTTGTTAGCACACATAGCATAGTTTAAACATTCATATTATATCATAACCATCGATCTGACTCACAGCACAAAACACATCAACTGTTGAATTATTCTTAGACTTAATCTTGATTGTCGATCTATTTTTCTCATAACTTTATCCTTTATCTCATAACCATCATCTGATCATCTCTCTGATTAATCTCAATTGTTGATCTCATTCACTGCAAGTCTAAGTCATTTATTTTCTTTTTTCACACTTATGCGGCCTTCAAACTACACCCTTAAGTTCCATCGCACTCACTTACCACCTATACTTAGAATATTTTCAAAACTTTCTCCACGGTTCTGAGGCACTCTTGTCCAACCTTTCATGGCTACTAGAATTCACCTTCAAGTTCCGTCGCACTCATTTTTCACCCATACTTAGAAATTTTTCTAAGCGTTTCATCGTGGGTCTATGAGACATTATGAGTTGTTGGATCTCTCACCGTTTCCGCCATCTAATCTGTGACAAGTAGCGACCTCCTGGGTTTTCAAATCTCTCACCTTTTGGGTCGTTCAATCTGTGACACATGGAGACCTATTGGGCCATCTGATATATTGTTCTTGGTACTTCGTCATTCTTGAGACTTAGAAAATTCTTGATATTTCACCGCGGGTCCACGGGTCTACTAGTCCATGCTCATTTCACTTCACATACTCTTGATTCTTCATTGCTTCATTGTCTCCATGATGTCTTGACACTTAGTCGATTTTCATACTCCTATCACGGGTTTCCTATACTTAGTCGATTTTAAAACTTCTCACCATGGGTCTGTGGGTTTGCTCTCATTCTTCACTTCCTCTTCACATACTCTTGATCCTTCGCCATGCTCATTATATGTGTGATATCTCGATACTTAGTCATTTTTAGAGAGATTTGTGTCAATGCTATAGATGAGGTGTATGTCATGTGGACGTTTTCTTTTGTACTGGATGATATGGCATCGAGACATGTCCTGACACATGGCACATGGCATTGGTGAGGTTTTTATTGTGGCACTAACATGATTGATATTTACTACAATGCACACAAATTCCAACAAGTATCCCAAAGCATTCGTCGTTAACACATACAAATAATGATCCAATGGAAATCCCTATAAAATGGAGCAATGTAGAAAAATTTGTGGGGAGAAGGCATTATTGATTGAGAAAGGAAGAGGCATTGGTGAAGAGGGCATTCACCATATCCACACAATGCATACCAAAACCTATCCAATTCAACATCCCAGACATGAATGACCAGTCCACCCAATCATATTTTTTGTTAAAGTCATTTTTTAGGACAAGAAATTATTGACCAAACTCCTAGGACCACTCCATAGCCTCCCATGCTAAAACCACGATGTCAAGGATAAATATCCCCTGAATGAATCTAGTCTTCTCTTGAATCAACACGCACTTCACAACTAAACAAATCTACAAATATAGAGCCTTGGTCATGATTTTATATGCCATTATGAGCAAAGTAATAGGCCAACATCCTCCAATATATTCCCCCAAAGAATTCTTCAAAATAAGCTTGATCGGAGTGCCTGATTAAGGAACTCTAAGAATCTACCTAAAGTAAAGAATTCAAATCCCAAGCAATGAAAATCATCACCAATGAAATTCCACATGGCCTTGTAAAAATGACAAGCCATACATTCCCACTGACCTACCATTCATCATGGACATCAATGAAACATACAAATCCTCCCATGAAAAGTATATATCCAACATATCCCAATCACCATTGGAGACTTTATGGGAAACAACCCTACTAAAATTATCTCTAGTGGCCACCACCCCATCTATGAGAGTATAAGGAGCAAAAATATGTTGGAAAGGAGAACTAAACATACCTATAACTTGAGAAGGGTCCTCTACAAGAGATCCATCGGTGTTATGAAAATGAAGCACCCTATCCAAAACCACCTTTCTCTTAAGAAACTCAAAGTAGAATTTGGACCCTACATCCCCTCCACCCACCCCCCCTCAAATCCAATGAAAACGGAGAAAACCCCAGCGCCCCTGGCAATATAATCCTCATCTATGTGAACTATGATATCTAACCACATAGCCTCCTCCTAAAGAGTAGTATTGTGAAGATCATCCTCCAAAACGATGTGAACCTCCTTGAGCCTAATTCGAGCCACCTGCAACTATTTTCTCCACTTTTGGACCATCATCCAACCCCAACCATGCACAAACTTAACAGTGCAACAAATAATTGCCTCCCACCAAAGGATCCATCCCAAATCTCCCACTAGTCGAGGGGAGAGAGTCCAAAATCTATGAACGAATTCATGGAAATATACTAACTCCAAATGGGAAATATCCAACTTAAACAATGAAGGAGGAAATGAATCAATGGTATGACCCAAAGAAAACATCATTGTAACATACCATTTTCAAACCCTAAACTAGCGATGTATATTGTAAATTTGATGTATGGTCGAGATCCAAAGCAATGTAATATGTAAATGATGTAAATTGAATATAATTAATAAAATGTATTGCTAGTTGCAGATAGAAACAAAAGGCGATTTGGGGGATAAGTTTCCACAAGAGAGGGAAGGGATCCAATGGGGGGCGAGAGTTTACCCATTTCTATTAAACCTAAACCTATTTCTTTCAAAATTATCCTTACTTTGAACCTTCCCTTATATGTTGAGTGTTATAGAGACCAATCATTGAATTCATGTAAGAGGGTGGGTGTGAGAAGTCACATCCCATAGTTATTGAGAGCATGGGGGTTGAGTACAATCATCTTGGGGAAGAGTGTAAGTCAAGAAAGCAAGAGAAAGAGGGGAAATTCTTATGGGTAGGAGACCATAATTACACATTCACATTTTTTCATGGAGAGCAGTTTTTACATGGATTTTTCTGGACAACAAAGGAGTTATGAATGTTGAAGCATGAAGGCATCTATTGTGGGAACATTTGGAAGCTATTCGGAGATAAAATTTTGTGGAGAAAGAGGTTTTGGACCTGTGAGTAACAATATGTATGAAATTTTTCAAGGAAAGCATGTGTTTTGGTATTGGGCGAATTCGTGTCGTCATTGTATAATTCCTACAACAGTTTTTACATGGATTTTTTGTTAAATTTGGCAGCATCGATAGCCATTCTCCAATGAGAGGCCATATGGGCCACCTTGAGGCTATCCAGGGAGATTTGGAGAATCAACCAGTCTTGTGAGGTATTGACAAAAGCCAACGGGAACGTACAACCTCTATGAGTCAAACCAAAAGTCAGGACGAACGAGATGCTATGTGAGTCTAATGCAAAAGTCAGGGGGAACATACAACCTCTATGAGCCTATTCAAACCTTGTGAGCCATGAGAAAAAGTCAAGGCATCTAGCAAAAGTTAGGTTGAATATAAAATTCCTATGAGCTAGAAATAAACGATATTCCTAATATTACAAATGATATAAATGTATTGATCTAGTGCGTTGGCACGTGTAGCATTATCCACCATGAAGAGAATTTTGAATTTCCTTGTAAAGAGTCAAGTTGTAACTGAAGTCTCAAGTCTAGTTCTATTTTGAAACTAAATTGTAATGCTGAGTTGTAACTGAAGTCTCAAGTCTAGTTCTATTTTCAAACTAAATTGTAATGTTGAGTTGTAACTGAAGTCTCAAGTCTAGTTCTATTTTTGAACTAAAGTGTAATGTTGAGTTGTAATTAAAGTCTCAAGTCTAGTTCTATTTTCGAACTAAAGTGTAATGTTGAGTTTTAACTGAAGTCTCAAGTCTAGTTCTATTTTTGAACTAAAGTATACTAGTCTCAAATCTAGTTCTATTTTCGTACTAAAGTATACTAGTCTCAAGTCTAGTTCTATTTTCGAACTAAAGTGTAATGCTAAGTTGTAACTAAAGTCTCAAGTCTAGTTCTATTTTCAAACTAAAGTATACCAGTCTCAAGTCTAGTTCTATTTTCGAACTAAAGTGTAATATTGAGTTGTAACTGAAGTCTCAAGTCTAGTTCTAAGTTTGAACTAAAGTATAAAGTTAAGTTATGATTAAAGCATGCAAACAAGTTACTATTTTGAGCCTCTCATCTTCTCCTCTTCATCCTTTATAAGCAGAGTTCGACCCCTCTCTTCAATACAGTTTGATATGCAGGTTAAGGGTGAAGCAATAGAGGTGCATATCAATGATAAAGAGGCAGCATACCAAAGAAGCATATAAGTGTTGTATATCAGCAAATAGGGGTTGCATATCAAAGGCGTATATCAGAAGCATATCAATGTTGTATATCAACAATAGAGGCAGCATATCAGAGGTGTATTTCAGAAAGGTATCTTAGGTCTTTGTCAGGTCAGAGTCATCTTGGCAAGCTCTTTAAGAGAAAAACATTCATGGTGGATATTTGTAAGTGATATTACATTATTAATGCAATAAAGGAATATCGTTTGTTGGGGTTTTATCCCTGTACAAGGTTTCCCCAGGGTATATGTGTTGTTGATGTGCATTCTTACTTATATACATAGTTATTGCTATTCGGTTATGATTTGGTATTGTTGAAGTGTATTAAGTTGGAATCAAAGTGTTGAAGAAAATAAAAGAATTAATTCGCATAAGAAATCAAGATCATAATTTAACATGGTATCAAAGATCAAGGTGTGTTAAACGTGTTGAAGTGCAGCAAAAGGTACACACAGATCTAAGCTAGCTTGATTAGGTTTCTAGTGTGAAGTCCATGGCATCCTCCATTTCACTCAAGGCCAAGGATAGGCTTGAAGGAGCTACCAACTTCAATGTGTGGAAGCTCTGGATAACAAATATCTTACAGGAGAATGATCTTGAGCAGTATGTGACCACAATGGTTGAGGAACCCACGAATAATGAAGGAAGAGCAGCATTCAGGAAGAGTCAAGCAAAGGCCAAGTGAATCATCTTTGACTCAGTCAAAGATAGTATAATGCCTGCAATGACTTCGTTAATGACTGCCAAGGACTGTATGGATACCTTGGTGAATATGTATGAGAAAATGGCTCCAAGTCAGAAGAGGACACTTAAGCACAAGCTTAAGTATTTGAATATGGAGAAAGGTGAATCATTGGCATCTTTCTATTCCAAGATAGCCCAGATCAGAGATCGGGTTTTCGTCATAGGGGTGATAGTGGACGATGATGATTTAGTGCATGCCATTTTTTACGGTCTTCCTTCTTCATGGGAGATATTCTTATCTAGTGTAAGTGGGAGAGAGATTCAGCCCACATTTGAGAGGTTGTGGCATGATTTCCTCCAGGAGGAGAGTCGCACAGCTACCAGGAGCGAGCCAATAAAAGAAGAGCACTTAGCTTTAGCATCAATATTCAAGGGAAAGAAGAAATGTATTTTCCAGAAAGGCTCTCATATGAAGCCAAACACCAAAGGTACATTCAAAGGAAATAATATTGATACATCTAAGTTTAAATGCTTTAGTTGTAATAAGTTGGGCCATTTTGCTAAATATTGTTGGTTTAGAAAGAAATATCCAAGGAAAGGGAAACATCATGCCTCAACTACTGAGGATGGTGAATCCAAAAGAAATCAGAAAAGAATTTCTAATGACAAAGAAAATAGAAAAGAATATTACTTGGTTTCTTCCTTATCCAGTTCGGTTTTCACGAGGCCGAAAACTTGGTTAGTAGACAGTGGTGTATCAAAGCACATGACAGGGTACAAGGATATCCTCTTAGATTTTGAGACAAAATATTTTGCAGAGCATGTTGAGCTTGGGGATGACAAATGTTACAAGATAGAGGGAGTATGCTTTATCTCCTTCGGATTGAAATCTGGGGCTAGACTTCATGTCGATGAAGTATTATATGTTTCAGGGCTCAAGTCTACTATCAGTTGAAACCCTTTAGGACAAGGGATATTGGGTGACCTTCAAGGACAGGAAGGCACTACTATGGGCTAAAGGTATCCACTTAAGTACAATAGAACCCATTGGAACTCACAGTGGAGGACTGTATGTCGTGTTAGGATAGTGAGTTTAGGCATTGGCTCATGATGCGACTAGCTCCAGCGAGTTGTGGCACAGAAGACTTGGAAATCTTCATTACAAATATCTTCCAGATCTACAGAACATGGTATGTGGCATGCCCTCTATTTATCTTAGTAAAAATGAAATTTGTAAGGGATGCATGCTAGGTTAAAATATAAAGAAATCATTTCCTAGTAGTGACAACAGAGCTCAGGGTATCTTAGATCTGGTTCATTCTGATGTATGTAGTCCCATGTCATCTCCCTCACTCAGTGGTTGTTTGTATTATGTTATTTTTATTGATGATTAATCAATAAAATGTTGGATATATTTCATTAAAGCTAAAATTGACACATTTGATAAATTCAAAGAGTATAAAGCCTTTATTGAAAAGAAGATAGGGAAACACATTAGAATCCTTACAACAAGAAATGGAGGAGAGTTTGAATCTCTCTAGTTTGAGGATTTCTGCAAGTCAGCAGGAATCAAGAGACAGTTGATTGTGCCATATAACCCTCAGCAAAATGGAGTTTCTGAGAGGAAAAATGGGAAAATTTGTGAGGAAACAAAAGCAATGATGTTTGACCATGATCTGCCAAATTATTTATGGGAAGAAGCTACCTCCGCTACCATGTATATTCAGAACAGGTGTCCACGTGCTATCTTGAAGGACAAGACTCTTGAAGAGGTCTTCTCAGGGATCAAATCTGAAGTAGGGAATCTAAAGATATTTGGGTGTCTTGTGTATATTCATGTCCCTAAGGAAAAGAGGACAAAGTTGGAACCCTCAGGAAAGAAAGGGGCTTTTGTGGGGTACAGTGAGAACTCCAAGGATTACAGGATTTATGTACTAGGTTAGAAGAAAATAGAGGTAATCAGAGATGTGACTTTCCATGAGGAATCCGCATTTAAGAAATCCAGCGAGCTTCGACAGGAATTAGAAGTAGTTCAGCCAGCTTCACCCTCTTCTGAAAATGAAGAGTCAGATGATCAAAGGGAGGAACCTCATGAAGGGCCAAGTAATGAGCCCCTAGAACATGTTGAAGTGTTCAAAATAACTCTTGAAGAACCTCCAGCCAATAGGAATCTAGGGTGGCTTAAAGAAATAGTGCAGGAAGAAGAAAGGATAGTTACTCCCAAAGGAACTTTCAAGGAAAGGACAAGGCCTCATAGGTTTGGAGGCTATGTTTCACTGATTAGCAGCATTAGTGATGTCAAAATTTCTTCATTTGAAGAAGTAGATAAATTACAAGTATGGAAGGATTCCATGCTTGAGGAATACAAGTCTATTATAAAGAACAATGTTTGGAACATTGTGTCGAGGCCAAAAGAAAAATCAGTGGTTTCTTCCAAATGGATCTATAACATCAAACATGTAGCTGATGGAAGTGTGGAAAAGTTCAAATCAATATTTGTAGCTAGAGGCTTCACTTAGAAAGAAGGAATCGACTACGAAG
The DNA here is from genome assembly GCA_009831015.1 of Picea engelmannii. Taxonomy (NCBI): domain Eukaryota; kingdom Viridiplantae; phylum Streptophyta; class Pinopsida; order Pinales; family Pinaceae; genus Picea; species Picea engelmannii. The sequence continues at coordinate 355,735 of ML807022.1, read as the reverse complement.
AGACTTTTTCCCCTGTAGCCAAGTATACCTCCATTCGAACTATTATTGATTTAGCTCTCGTTCTTGGTTGGAAGCTACATGAGATGGATGTAAAAACATCATTCTTGAATTAAAAAATTGAACATGAAGTCTTTGTGGAACAACCATATGGTTTTGTACTGCATAAAAAAGGCACTCATGTATGCAATCTAAGGAAGGCCTTGTATGGTCTTAAGAAGGCTCCCAGAGTTTGGTATGACAGGATTGATGGCTTTATTAAAATCCTGGGCTTTCAGAAAAGTGATGTTGATGCAAATTTTGACTTCAAGGTAAGAGGTAACCAACCTGTTATACTAATATTGTATGTTGATGATCTCTTTCTAACCAGAGATGAAGGGATAATATCCTCGTGTAAGAGGGAGCTAACCTCATAATTCAAGATGAAATACTTAGGTTTGATGCATTACTTAATAGGATTGGAAGTATGGAAAAGACAGAGCGAGATATTTCTGGCACAAAGAAAATACACAGTGGATGTACTAAAGAGGTTTGGTATGATGGATTGCAAATCCATGTCTACTACGATGATTACCAACCTAAGGAAGTTGCATGATTCTGATAGAGGTTCATATTTGGTGGATCCCACCATGTATAGGAAGTTGATTGTAAGTTTTAAACCTACGAAGTAAAGCAATGCATATAGATTCTTAAGAAAAATGGAAATTAATCAATGGCTCATACACATAGTACATAGATATTTATATTCGAAACCCTTAACCGGGAGAAAACCTGTCAACTTTTTTTCGTATTAATTTCACCATTCACCATATAATATATACAATGTTTTTAGGTATTTCGTAGATACCAAAAACCTAATCCATTAATCCGGGATTAATTTAGAAAACTGCTAAAAATAGAAAAAACCACCCAAAAAAAAAGTCGGGTCGTTGCCCCAAACACTGCTCATAACCAGGGGGGGCATACTTGGCTCCCCCTGGGACACCCCTAGGAAGCGCCTGATGCACACAACACAAATAAAACTACTAGAGGTATCGTCAGACGTAGTTTTCGAATTTGACGCATCCACACACACACCTGCAAAGAATATAACACATACCCAGTATTCTCCCACTTGTTGTTTTCTTTGCATCCAAGGGTCCAAAAGATTATATAGTCAACAATCCAGGGAAGCAATGCCCATTTTTACTCTACACTAGGAGAAAATTTATGTGCTTACAGAATTTGTCAATGAATCTGCAACATTCTTCAAAGCGTCAACCTTTTCCAGCAACACCTTCTTTTCTTCAACCATGTCTCTCACAAAGTGATACTGAACATCAATATGCTTTGTATTTGAATGATAAGTTGGGTTCTTTGCCAGGAATATTACACTCTGACTGTCACAATATAATCTCACTTCTTATTGTACCAACCCAATACCTGAACACAATATTTGTAACCATATTGCTTCCTTTCTTGCATGAGTGGCTGCCATGTATTCGGCTTTTGTAGTTGAGAGTGCCACTACATCATATATTTTGCTCATCCAACTGATTGCTCCTCCAAATAGGTTAAACACATACCCACTTGTAGATATTATTTGATCCAGATATCCATCCCAGTCTGCATCAACAAAGCCATGTATGTCCACCACTCTATCCAATCCTGGTCTTCCTTGGTAGCACAATCCATAATTGGTAGTGCCACGCAAATACTTAAAGACCCTCTTTACTGATGTCCAATGCTCCTTCCCTAGTTTTGAAATATACCTGCTCAAAACTCCCATCGCATGTGTAATGTCTGGTTTAGTACAGACCATTGCATACATTAAACTGCCAACTGCACTGGCATACAGAACATGGGACATGTCCTCTTCTTCTTCCTGTGTCTTGGGACATTGATCTGCAGATAACTTTACACCTAGAGGAATATGAACATTGACTGGTTTACTTCCATGCATATTAAACCTTTGCAATATCATCTCAACATATTTTCTCTGATTCAACCAGAGTTTCTTCTTTGCACAATCTCTTTTAATCTCCATTCCCAGAATGAATTTAGTAGCACTGAGATCCTTCATGTCAAATTTGGAGGATAGTTGCGATTTCACCTCTTTGATAACATCCATGTTATTTCCTACCAACAACATGTCATCAGCATACAACACTACATAAATGAAGTGATTACCAACCTACTTGTAATATACACAGTGATCATCCCTGCTTCTCACAAATACCAATACAAGGATGTATGTGTCAAACTTTTGGTACCACATCATAGTTGATTGCTTCAGACCATATAGTGACTTCTTTAGCTTACAGACCATCTCTTTTGGCTGCTTCATGTAGATTTCTTCTTCCACATCCCCATGTAGGAATTTTGTCTCCGCATCCATACGTTCCACTTCTAGATCAAAAGCAGCAGCAATAGATAAAATAAATTTAATAGATGTTAACTTGGAAACAGGAGAAAAAAATATCACCAAAGTCAATTCCCTCTACCTGGGAATAACCTTTTAATACTAACCAAGATTTGTATTTCTCCACTTTAACTTCCGCATTAAACTTATTCTTAAACAACCATTTTCTACCACAGATTTTCTTCCAGCTGGAAACTCAACTATATCTCATGCCTCATTCTTATCCAAGGCATCCATTTCTTCAACCATGGCCTTCTTCCATAGTTTACTATCCTCTGAATTCACTGCTTCCCTCACAGTTCTAGGATCATCATCAGTAATAGATAAAGAAAAATTGGAATAGAAATCAGGTGGACTATACCTTTATGGTTTCCTTCTTTCTCTCACTGATCTCCTCAATAATGGGGTATGAGGTTCTTCTTCTTCTTTTGCTTCATCTTCTTCAAATGATTCAGATTTTGCATCATCCAACTCAAGCTCTGTTTTCTCAGGGTATTCTTTCCTTGGTAGTAATTCATGTTTGGAAACATCTTTTACCTCTCTAAAAACAACATCGCGACTATAAACAGTCTTCTTATTTTATGGGTTCCAAAGCTTATAACCTTTCACACCATCTTTATAACCAATAAAGATACACTTTTCAGCTTTATTATCCAGCTTACTCCTATTTTCCTTTGGAACATGTACATAAGCATCACAACCAAACAC
>ML807022.1:321694-334883 GCA_009831015.1 Picea engelmannii | reverse complement strand
ACAGAGAACACCTGTTCTCCCTAGCACCACCCTGCCACCCTAGTTTCTCTGGCTGCAACCAGATGGAAGCTACAACTTCCTGTGTTCAAGCACCCACTTGAACTTCTGAGGACAACAGTCCTCCCGAGCACCTCTCGACCTCCCTACAAAAATTAAATAAGGAAAACACAGACAACTTATTCAGATAAATCACTTCTTACCCTTTCACTCTGTTTTGTAAGTCTGATCTTCAACAAATTGTTCTTAACTGGTCTGCTCTGCATATTGTTCTGCAATTCATTTCTTCTTCAATAGGTCTGCTCTGCATTTTGTTCAGCAATTATTTTCTTCCTCAACAGGTCTGCTCTGCGTCACGTTCTTTTGTCATTTTGTTCTTCTTCTACTCTGTCTGTCATTTGCTCTATTTTTTATATACATTTCATTTCATTCTGTACATAAATTAAACTTGATCCTCAACACCTTCTCCTTTCTCCTTTCTTTCTCTTTCATTCCTTTTTACCTACAGAACGACTAACTCGATACTGTGTCACTCGTTTTCTTTTATACGTCCTGCCTTGACGATTCCACTTCCCATCTCCTTCAGCAAGAACAATGACAACTGTCTCAGTAACTGAATCATCATCTGAAACGTTAACTAATTCTTCACAATGAGTCTGTTTCACTAATAGAAATCATATTCATTCGTTAACTGTGAGAGAGAACAGTGACCCTCTGATCAGTATTTGATCCAACGGTTCAGATCCAATCGGGATTTCACCATCGCGATTTCGGCATTTGCGATGTCACTAATCACAAGTCCTTTGGAATCACAATTCTCTGATTCCCGATGCCTCCTTTCCACGTGCTAGCCCTGTTGAGCTTAGCTTTCGTTCAACATGACCTTCACTTCGTGACCACACCCTTATGTCTCTCTAGCAGGGTTTTGGCGTTTTCAGTGACGATATGCGCACGTACTCGGAACACCCGAAACTCCGATGACGAGAATCAACGATCCACATCTCTTGCTTTCTTTAACGGCTGAGATCAATTCGTGAAATCGCATATCGCGATTTCGGGTTTCTCATTGTCAAGAGATTTTGACATTGCAAAGTGTCGATTCCCGATTCCCGATTCTTCATGCATAGATTCAATGGTTCAGATCACTTCTAGCTCAACGGCTCAGATTAGATCGGGATTTTGCACATCGCGATTACTCCCACTTCTCCTTGTTCTTTAAAAGGCATGCATATTATCTTTGATCCAACGATGATCGGGTCTTGCGCTTGAATCCAACGGTTACTGAGTCATCTCCACAACCATACCAATACTCGCACTCCACGCAGAGATTCAACGGTCCAGATCATTCTTTCTTTAACGGCTACGATCAAATCGTGAAATTGCATATCGTGATTTCGGTGTTTTCGTTGTGATTGAACATGGGACTCGTGAAACTCCGATTCCCGATTCGCCGATGAGCATAACTCCGACAGCGCTCAATCCTATGCCACCTGTCCTTGCGAATGGACGGTCCCTAATCCTTCGGGATTTCACCTCTGCACAGTAGGACTTAACCCCTACGCTTAACCTCTGCGCAGCTTCTAAAGATCTGATGGCTATCGTCCTTTCGGGAAATTTAAATGGGATCCAACGGTCACTGGATCTCTGTCTTCCTTTTTCCTCTGTAAGCTCTTGCTACGCGCGTTTTCTTCAATGTTGTTCCTCCTGAGATTTTACTTCCAAATCTCCACGTGGTTTTATCCTTCTTATCCTATTGTCTCCACTGTTGCCATTAATGACAACAACCATCAACACGTATTCGTTGCTTGTTCAATATTTGCCAACATTAAAAGTTGGTCGATTCCAACAAGCATTTCATAGGTTAGATTATTTATGGGTCTTGTTGGTTATTACAAGAGATTCATTGTGAGATTCTCCAAGATTTTTCACCCAATAGCATCTTTGAAAAAGAAAGGAGTAAAGTTTGAATGGAGTGATAAGTGTGAAGAAAATTTCCAATGCTTAAAGGATTTATTAACTAGTACACCTATTTTAAAATTTGCAGATCTAGATGACGATTTTGTTGTGTGCACAGATGCATGCAAGGAAGGGCTCAGTGGAGTCCTTACACAAAATGAACATGTAATTTTTTATGAGTCTAGAAAATTGGAGGAGCAGGAAATAAACTATGCCACACGACTTAGAGTTGGAAATCATAGTACATGCCTTAAGGATGTGAAGGCATTACCTCATGGGAAGAAAATTTGAATTAAGGAAAGACCATAGTGGTCTAAAATATTTGTTTGAACAACCAACACTAAATGCTAGACAAACTAGATGGCTGGAATTTCTTAGTGAATATAACTTTGAAATCAAGCACATAAATGGAAAAGAGAACAAAGTGGATGAATCACTCAGTAGAAGGGTGCATAAAATTCATGCTACAGCCATCAATATGTACAAGATAGATTCAAATATAAAATTATAGAGGTTGTAATAGAAGATCAACATTATATACAACTTAAAAAAAGATTACATCAAGATAATGTATAGTAGACATATAAGGATTACAACCTAGAAGATGATGGAATACTCTTATTCCAAAATAGAGTTTATGTTCCCAATTCTCAAAAATTGAGAAAAAAATAAAATAAAGGAGATGCACAATGTGTCATATGTTGGATAATCCAGGATACCAAAAAACTATTATAGTTGTAAGAGGCCAAGATTTTTGGCCTGGTATGAAGAGAGATGTCACTAATTATTTGGCTAGATGCATGGAATTTCATAAGGTAAATGTTGAGCACGTACATCCGGAAGGATTGTTGCAACCATTGTCCATTCCTGAATGGAAATGGGAAGTTGTTACTATCGATTTCATTACCAAATTTCCTAAGACAACAAGGAAACATGATTCCATCATGGTAGTAGTAGAAAATATTACAAAGGCTACACATTTCATTCCTGTAAAAGTAACTTGTAAGGTATCCAATCTTGCAAAAATTTATGTGAGAGAAATTGTTAGGCTACATGGTGTGCCTAAGGAAATAGTGTCAGACCAAGATCACAAGTTCACTTCCAATTGTTGGAATGGGTTTTTTAAAGGATTTGGGACCAATTTGAATTTCAATACAGCATATCATCTAGAGTCAAATGGGAAGACAGAAAGGATTAATCGGATAATTGAAGATATGTTGAGAATGTATGTAATGGACAAGACTTCTAGGTGGGAGGACTATATCCATTTAGTTTAGTTTTCATACAATAATGGGTATCAAGAATCATTAAAGATGAGCTCATTTGAAGATTTGTATGGCAAAAAATGCAACACACCAGTAAGTTGGGATAACCCAACAAATAGAGTCGTGATTGGGCCAGAATTGTTAGGAGAAATGGTAAAGATCAGAAAGAATTTGAAAGTTTCACAAGATAGGAAGAAGATCTATGTCGATAAAATAAGAACACAGAGAGAATTCAAAGTGGGAGAGCATTTGTTTTTAAAAATTAAAGCCAAGAGAAGCTTGCTAAAATTGGGAAGTTTCTCAAAGTTGGCAGCGCGATATTGTTGGCCTTTTGAGATATTAAAAAAGATAGCACTAGTTGCATACATGCTAGCATTACCTACATCCATGAGAATTCATAATGTGTTACATGTATCTTTATTAAAAAAGTATGTACCTGATCATAATCATGTGATTGATTGGAATGTGATCCAAGTGGAACACGAAGGGTATTTACAGGTGGAACCAATGCACTTATTGGACCAAAAGGTCAAAGTGCTCAGGAACAAAGTCATCATCTTGGTAAAGGTTCAATGGACCTGCTATGGTCTTGAAGATGCTATGCAGGATCACAAGGAAGTTGTGCAGGAAGCATACCCACAAATTTAACAAATTTTGAAGAAAATTGAATGTACATTTGTACATAAACGAATGAAAACTCCATTGTTGCAGTTGGAGTTCTTAGAGCCACACCTCTAAGATCTCTCGTCCAACCAATATGTGGTTTGAGTGGAAAAGAGAGTTGTTGCTTGGAATTGTTGCATGAGTCGTTAAGTTGCAGAATTATCAAGTTTTCTGATGTAATATTCGTATATATGTCAATGTGTAAATTGTATGGTTATATGCACTGAGGACAATGTAGTTTGTATGGGGAGGAGAATGTAACATCCCCATTTTCAAACCCCCAAACTAGTGAGGTATATTGTAAATGTGATGTATGGTCGAGAGACAAAGCAATGTAATATGTAAATGATGTAAATTGAATATGATGAATAAAATGTTTCGTTGGCTATAGATGGACATGGATGGATATTTGGAGGGTAAGTTTCCACAAGACAGAGAAGGGTTCCAGCTGGGGGGCAGAGTTTACCCATGTATATTAAACCTAAACCCATTTCTTTCTAAATTATCCTTACTTTGAACCTTCCATTAAATATTGAGCGTTCTAGAGCCCAATCATTGAATTCATGTAAGAGGGTGGGTGTGAGAAGTCACATCCCATAGTTATTGAGAGCATCGAGGTTGAGTACAATCAACTTGGGGAAGATTGTAAGTCAAGCAAGCAAGAGAAAGAGGGGAAATCCATATGGGTAAGAGACCAAAATTACACTTTCACTTTTTTGCATTGAGAGTTGTTTTTACATGGAGTTTTCTGGACAATAAAGGATTTCTGAGTGTTGAAGCTCGAAGGAAGCTATTGTGGGCACGTTTGGAAATTGTTTGGAGCTGAAATTTCTTGGAGCAAGAGGCTGCAATACTGTGAGTAATGATCTGTTCTAAATTTGTCAAGAAAAACACGCATTTTTTTGTTGGTAGAATTTGTGTTGTAGTTGAAGAATTCGTGAGGTCCCATCTGAGATATTTCATGTCCAACTTGTGTTGGAATCCATGTAAGGGGGTGGGAAGGCTTGAGGGACTATGAGTAGTGAAGGGGGATTCCATCCCTTGGGTTCTGCAGGTTGTGGGGAAAAGAGTTGGTGGAGTGGAATTAGTTGTGGGGATTGACTGTTGAGAGGGGGGAATTAGACAGCCTTAGGGACCATCGTCTCTTGTGGATTCATAACCCCAGCTCAGGGATGACTTTTTGTTGAGAACTAGAATAACATATCTACATTTGGGAGAAACACTTGTCCTCTGCAGCGGGTTGTATATCCTCACAAGATAAGTGTTCTTATCTATTGTGTTGATTTGTGTTAAAGGTTGATATATTTGTTATGCATTTTACTCTAATCTATCTTTGGTTAATGTCATTTGTTGTGAGTAGAATTGATGCATATGAGTCTATATTTTGTGGTGGAATGATATTATATGCACTTAGTTGTTGTTGTGCACATTTCACGTAATTGCATTTACATTTTTATTTAGTATGGATAGTTGCATGAGTTTGAATTCCATGTGTTTTATTTCCGCATTTAGAATTGATATCAGAAATTTTTATTGGGTCGTTTTAGCAGTGACATGACCGAGTTGGAGGTTGGGTACGTTACAATCCTTTGAATCAGAAGATGACTTGAATATATCACATCCATAAACACATACATGGGACGATGTCTATTGAAAAATACATGTCCTCCCAAGCTCCATAGAATCAAAACAATCTAGCCTAAACCCAATCACATCTCTATCTAAAGTTTGACCAAGTAAACCCACTACCATAGTCAAGCCCCTTTTGTTTTCAATTGGGTTAAAACACCTGGAGAGATTCCTTACACCTATATTGTGCATGCTTCTTATCTCTACTAATCAGTGTATCTAAGCCACCACATTTTTCACCCTTCCACTCCACCATATTAAAACTGTTTCCAACTATCCACTCTGCAAGTAGAAGAGAGGAAGCCATCCAATCCTAAAGCATAGTATATTTTTCACTAAGATTAGAAGCATATACTGCACACAATCCAATCAATCGGTCATGGATCAAAGAGTGACCCACACAAATTGATCCTCCATATCCGAGCCAAATTCCACCAGAAAGTTCTACAAATAGGATGAAAGGGAAACCACCACCCCTCCATTCCCCTAAGAATGCTACAAAGTCCAAAATGGGCCATTCCAATAATAATTCATCCAATTCCAAAGCTCGAAACCTATGGACTTGACTTCTTGTAAGAAACCCACAACTGGCTAAAAACAAGGCAACACTTTTTGAACAATTTGCTTGTCACTGGGAATTGTAGAGAGAGATTCATTCCAAAGGAGTATGAATATCTAAATTATTGAACCTATTATCTATCTCAACACAAGCTAGTGACAATCAAGCAAGTGAATCATCACATCCTTATGTGACTTCACCGAAAGTGTTGTTTCCTTTTTATTGACTTGTCTGACTTCGATAACTAGGGATAGCATAAAGAGAAAACATAACCCTAACAAGTATTTTGATATTCTTTGGTTTTACAATGCCCCAAAATAGATAAAGTCTTTATAAGAGGAAACCTCCTTATGCTTGTTGGATTTAACTTGCCAACCTAGCTCAATCTCCATGTTGTTGGAGCCAAACAAAGTCGAGCCTCCTTGAAGTACAATACAAGAGAACTAAAGTGCTTGGGGTTGTCCCACCACAATAGTGAAGTTTTTTCCCCTAGGCTAACCCACCAAAATGCCCAAACCCCTCAATACCATTGACTCGGTACTTCATGTTGCAAGACCACTTGTACCTAAACTTGAACCACCAAAAATGAGACAACTTACTCCCACTCTCACACCACCTAAAGAGGGACCAACCACCCCTGCACCAATAACCACAAAGGTACAACCACCCCATACTACTTGGCCTAATGCCACAGAAGTGCCACCCATCCATGAACCCTAAGCAGCAAGAACACCAACACCCACACCTGCAGCCTCCCCTAGCATAGGTCATCAAAGAGGCAAATCCATAATCAAATGATCCTGACCCCGGAAAGCAAAGCAAGCATTCAGAAAATTGAGATACCAAAATTTTTGTTGCTTGATGCGACTTGTTGTAACATTTTCTAATTTTTTTATAAAATGTAGAAAATTATTTCAACAAATTTTAATTAGGGGTTGATTAATTAGTTTAGTTTTATTAAAATTTATTAGTTATATTAGTTTAGTTTATTAGTTAGTTAATTTGCTTTTTAACCTTTATTATTTTCATGAATGTTAGGTTTTATTAGATTTGTAAATAATAATATATATATAATTTTAACTTTATTATTATTAGATTTATTAATGTTTGATATTGGTTTGTTTTAAAATAGTTTAGTTATATAGTTATATCGTATTATATAGTGTTATCGTATGCTTTTATATTAATAAAATGCATGTTTGAATGCACGCAATCGCGTGATCGATGTTTTAAATCAACGTTCTCTATTGAATTGTGTGTATCTAAATCTAATAGAATCAGTAGACCCAACAGAAGGATTAGCAAGAGCATTGGCCGATCTAAATCTAAAAGGAGCTTAAATTGAAAATTTAAAGAAAACAATTTCTACACAAAAAGAGGAGATTAAGGTTTTAAAAGAACAACTGAGATATAAAGATAAAATCATTGAAGTATATCAGAAGTTGAAGGCCAAGATGTTAGCAGATGTAGAACAAATGCAGAATAAGTTATCTGGCAAACCATATTTTATAGGAGTTATACATCTTATTTGGGATGAAATCTTTGTTGAGGTTGGCAAAATCTGGAATTATTTCAAAATAATTGAAGAAGATATTGTTTTAACAGATGAAGAAGATCAAGTTATCCAGAAAGCATTCCATGAGTTGGGAACTAGGCCACAGTTCCTAAATTCTAATTCTAAAGAATTATTGAAGAGTAAAGGACATAATTATAATGGTGATGGAGACAGGAAATTTTATTACAAAAAGTATAATACAGCAAGCTCAAAATAATTGTATAATGGTGAAAAGAAACATTGAATCCAACAAATTTGAAAATTTGGTAAAGATGGGATTGCCATTAGCATGGGATGATAAAGAGAAGCTTTTATCATATGAAAATTACAACAACAAAAAAAATATTCACGATTAGAGAAAATGAAGATAAATTTCAAAGGATGGTTGACACTTTGAGAAGGCAAACTATTGTGGACTTACTCATAGATGACTTTTATTTACTATGGAAAATCAAAAATCTATTCTCAAGTCCTCATACATATAAAAAGTACATCAAATTAGACATTGCGTACAAACAGATGAAGGCCTTCAACTATCCATCTAGTGAAAATTGGAAGCTTCTAATTCAATGGCTAAATGAATGAGTCATCAAAATGGTTGAAGATAAAGCGAGAGATATTCTGGGAAAATATCAAGTTCGAATGTATTTGTTGCTTTCTTTGTAAAAAGAGATAGGTTGTTGTTATTTTGAGGCTAAATAATAGATCTCGATAACCAAATGTAGTTATACTCAATTTTGTATAAAGGGAAAGAATTTCAATGTAAAGGGGGTTGTTTTTCCCTAAAGAAAGGCGGAGGTTTCTAATAAAATTATACTTTTGCAAAATTTGAGCGATTCTTAGTTTTGATGTTTTAGTTCATGTTTTCTCTTATGCTATGTGTTTCTAGAACTTCATAAATTTCCTCCTCAATATGTATCTGATGTTTTAAATGTAATAATTTGGTATGACAACCCCTATTGCGACTTTCAAGGAATTATAAATTACACAGATTTATGCAATTATACTGTAAATATAAGTTAGACTTGTGTTTTATACTTTTATGCCTTATGAATATTCATAAAATTTTCATTTGTGTTCATTCAATATTATTCTAAATCAAACACATATGTTTGTAATTTCTTCAACTGGAAATTAAATTATATTTATTCAGATTGAATACATTATTAAGCTTCCAGTTGTATTTCCCAAGTTCTTCTTCCATTCACTTAAAATCTAAAGTTATTTAAAACATTGAAATCTCGCCTTTCAAGTTCTGATATTGATAAATTGGAAATCATAGTTGTTTCTCAAGGTGAAACAATACAAACACCTTGTTTTAAGATAAATAAACAAAAAATTGAATCAATCATTAGTAAATGAATGCCTTGGCATAGTTTCCTAGCCAGAAACATCTCAAGGGTTACAACACCACTGATAGTGCAAACAAATATAAACGAGGGAAGCTATCATTCAAATCCACCCCCACACAAACCCTCAAACTAACCTTAAAGGATTTCATCAATGATCAAGAATAAGCACTTTACCAAACCTTTTGGCAATCAAATCCACAAAAGGGTGCATTGTTGGACAACTAAGAGGGGGGGGTGAATCAGTTGTTACTAAGCTTAAACAATTATGCTTATTTTAAACTCTTTACACAGCATTTAATGACGGTCACAATAATGCAGGGAAGTAAGCAATAGAACATTCAGCATCAGCCACACATATGAGATACACAGAGACAGATATTTCCTGATGAAACCCATACAGGGTAAAAACCTCTTCGTCTTTATATGATAAGTAATCTTTACATTCTCTACATTATCATACATATGAGCACCAACTCATAATGAGGCTACAACCTCTGTTTTGCAAGCTGCTACTTGCTGAGAGCACCAACTCTTTGGGTTTTCTAGCACCAACTAGAAGGAAGCACCAACTCCCTGGTTTCTCTAGCACCAACTAGAAGGAAGCACCAACTCCCCGTGTTCTCTAGAACCAACTAGAAGGAAGCTACAACTCCCTGTGTTCAAGAACCCACTTGAACCTCTGAGGACAACAGTCCTCCCTAGCACCTCCCTACCACCCTGAAATATAATTTTTTGCTAATGAAACTTATCACAGTGATACAATATTTATCATTGGCTTACCAGACTTATCACTGTTCTAGTATGCTTCTCTACTCTCCTGTATCAGTGTCTCTCTGTCTACATCTTCTTGGGATTTTTTATCTTCTGTTTTTCTCTACAAGAGCGCCTCAGCCTTCCTTTAGTGTCTATTGTCTTGCTCCGCACATTCCTTGCGCTTTCCATGCTTCTGCCTTTTATGCTCTATGCGACATGTCCATTCAATGCTCCATTCCTCTTCTCTATATTTTAGTTGTTGCACACTCCTCCTTCTACACTCTTGAATCCCTCTCAACAACAGCAACTTCCATCTCTTCTATGTTCTGCATACTTATAGTCTTTGTGCACCTTGTGCATGTTGTCCCGCCATGCTTCTGCATGCTCTCTCATGTCGAGTACTCTACCTGCTCATCATGGAAACTCTTCAGCTTCTCTGGCAGTTAGATCCATCTGTCAATTACCTCTACAAATAGTCTTCATTCCACTGGCAGATTCCTAAAGACTCTTCAGCTCCTCTGGCAATCACACAGAAGTCTCTTTGAGTCCTCTGACAGAAACCATCAGTGGTTTCTAGCAGTTACACTGTGAACCTCCAAAGACCGCTTCAGCAACTGAATCACCACTGATCGATTAACTATGAAGAGCAACAGTAGCCCTTCGATCATACTTAAATTCACATGCACCATTGGATGGAGTTCGTAGGGTCTTGTGTTTAATTCATATGCCCAATGGTTGTGACCGAGTGCTAAACATAGTTTTAATTTCGTGATCTCGCATCTCGACATTCCTGTGATAAAGGATCTCGACACTCCAAGTCGCGATCGCCGAGACTCCGAGATGGAGCTTAGTACTGATAGCTTCTTCCCTTCACGTGACCACCGACGGTGACCACAGACTGCGCCAAAAGGTGCTTCGTATTTTGTGAATTTATAAACTTCATCGATCCTGGTCAATGGTCGAGATATCTGATGATCCGACAATCCAAATCTCATCACGATCTCACATATTGTGATTCCTGTGATGAAGGGTCCTGATGTTCCAAGTCGCGATCGTCGAGACTCCGAGATGGAGCTTAACACCGCTAGCTCCTTCCTCTATCTTCCATAGATGTAACCACTAGTTGTGACCACAGCCTTATTCGAAAACGCATTTCGCACTTTCGCATCTCGGGTATTTTGTGATGAGTCATCTCGACTCTCCATGTCATGAACTCCGAAATAGGGCTTGGCTTCTCTAGCTCTTGACAATGTCACCACGAGATATGACCACTCGCCAATCAAACGATCACTTCGCTCCTTTGACTTTCCAGTCAGCGAAACGATGATCTTTCGCCATGTGTCCTCTAGATCCAATGGTCCACGACTGTCCTCGATGGACATCCAGTATTCCTTCATAGTTTTGGAGAGTTGGATGACTCTTGGTCTTATCCGCCTTGCAGCTTCACCATATCTAACGGTTGTTGGTCCTTCGTAATTACTCCAGATCTAACGGCCCAGATCTTATCACGATTTCGCCACTTCACGAGCCTTCTTCATGCCTGATCAACGGTCCACAATCCTTGGTGATCTGACGGTCCAGATCTTTTTGTGATCTCGCATATTGAGAGTTTGAACCTCTTTCCTTTGGAATTCCCGATCTGTGAAACTCTGAAACAAAACCTTTGTCGTTCACCATGTGTCCTTCTTGAATCACCTATCAAGATTGTTATCGCGATTTTGTATATCGCGAGTTTGAACCTCTTTCCTTTGGATTTCCCGATCTGCGAAACTCCGAAAACCTTTGTCGTGCTTTGACTGTTTTCCTCCTTCTGAGCTTACAGTGTTGATCTTGCCATTCAATCGTTGTTGTTCTTCTTCCTTGCCTACCTGTCTGCTGATCTTCCTTCCCTTCTTGTTTGTCATCGTTGTTGTTGTTCTTGCCATCAATGACAAGCACGCTCTTCTTGTAAACATGCCAACAATCTCCCCCTTTGGCATTGATGGCAACCCTGAATGGTTGCGCTACTCTGTTTGGACCTCCAACTGTAGCATCCAATCTAGACCACTCCTTTTCTCCCCCTTTGACATCAATGACAAAGAAAACACACTCCCCCTGAGCTGTTGCAGTATGTTTAGGAGGTATCAGATGTTCAACCAATACAAACTCCCCCTAACAGGATGGACTTGCTTAGATGTGAGATGGGATGACACCCAGCTTCTGTCGAAGATATTCAAATGGTGTCTTGGCTAGGGGTTTAGTAAAGATGTATGCAATTTGTTCTGTGGTTGGAATGTAATGGACCTTAACAACCTGATTGGTGACCATCTCTCTTAGAAAATGGTATTTTATGGGAATATGCTTGGTCTTGGAGTGGAGTACAAGATTTTTAGACACATTGATGGCACTAGTGTTATCACAATGAATTGGGATCGGCGCTGCGTATTTTACCTCCAAGTCTGCAAGTGTCTGAATCATCCATAATACATGAGTGCAACAAGTAGCAGCAGCAATGTACTCTGCCTCTGTAGTCGATAAAGAAATGGAACTTTGTTTTTTACTAAGCCATGCTACTAACGAGTCACCCATGAAGAATTCTCCTCCACTGGTGTTTTTTCTCTCATCGACACAGTTTTTCCAATCTGCATCTGAATAAGCAGTTAACTGAAAATTATGATTTTTGGGATACCACAGACCATAAGTCATTGTTTCTTTCAAATACCTTAATATCCTTTTGACAGCTAGCAAATGACTCTGTTTAGGTGCAGACTAATATCTTCCTACCATTCCAACAGCATGCATTATGTCTAGGCGAGATGTTGTAATGTACAGCAGGCTGCCTATCATTAACCTATATGAACTTTGATCAACATCAGGTGAGTCATCATCCTTGCTTAATTTGCATCCAATAACCATAGGTGTGCCCACAGGTTTAGAATCTTCCATTTGAAACCTTTTCAACATTTCTCTTAGATATTTTTCTTGAGAAATGAACATCCCTTCAAACCTCTGAGTAATTTGCAGACCAAGAAAAAATGGCAATTCACCTATCGTAGACATTTCAAACTCAGACTCCATGGCAGAAGCAAATCATTTTACCAATGAATCCTTATTACATCCGAAGATGGTGTCATCTACATAGACCAACACAATGAGAAAATCATCACCCTCTATTTTGATATATAGATTGTTGTCAACCATTCCTCTCTTGAACCCTTTGTCTTTGAGATACGTATCCAGTCTGTGATACTAGGCACGAGGAGCTTGTTTTAACCCATATAAAGTTTTCTTCAGTTTGCATACTAAGTCAAGGTTATCAGATAGTTCGAAGCCCTCTGGTTGTTTCATATAGACTTCTTCATTTAAAACTCCATTTAGAAAAGCTGACTTGACATCCATTTGATAAACTTTAAACCTTTTATGACAAGCATAGGCAAGAAATATTATGATAGCTTCTAACCTTGCTACGGACGCAAATGTT
>ML807022.1:285121-298637 GCA_009831015.1 Picea engelmannii | reverse complement strand
GTCACTTGGACGTTGGGGCTAAAAAGTACATAGGAGTGTACGGCCTCCTTCAGCGCACCTCTAGCAAGCTTTAGATTGCATTTCCAAGCATTTTGACTTTTTGGCCCTAGGGTTTCGCTAATTTCTGCAGAAATTTCAGTATTAGGGTTTCTGCAACTCATTGAAGGAGCTCTTCAGCTCACCAGTGTTCTCCCATCTTTCAAAGGCTTATTGTTGGCAGTCATAAGTCCAACAAAACCTAAAAGTGCTAGCCTAGCCTTGCCGTTAGGTTTTCTAGCCCAGTTGACAAAGGGTTGTGAAGTATCTAAAAATTATGATGAACAAAACTATGATGGAAGATAAGCTTGATGGATCAAGCAACTTCAAGTTTCTAGAAGACAAGACTTCAAAGGAAGACTTATTGTGGGTGATACAAAAAGGTGTCACTGTGACATACCTCCTTCATGAAGATGACAAGAGGACAAAGATTAGCCAGGAGCCATTGGAGAAATCATATCAGCACCCTCAGGTATGCACTTGTATATATATTATTTGTATCATTGTCATGAGGGAAATTGCAGGAGGAAGGAACCTTTTGTTGAAGTCATGGATCCAGAGGGATCTCAATACATTTAGAGGAACAACACACTCAAGGTGAAGACTCCAGGTTTGATTGTTGTAATTGTCATTCCTCTAACCTATATTTCTAAAGATTGTTACATTACAAGTAGGTGTTGTAGTTGTGACAACAATCCTTAAATTGTTTTGATTCTAGAGATGCACTCATTATTCTCCTTTAGGAGATATTCTTGTTTTGGTTCCTCTTGTTTTCTTGTTCCAGACAAGTTAACAACAAAGGAAGATGTTTATCCCTCAGAGGGAGTCAAAACTATTTGAGAAAGAGGAAGAATAGAACCATCAATTGGGCAACCAATGCAATAATACATGATCAGAATCTTTCTATGATTCTATGAGAAGAAGCATGCATAACACACAGTATATGTTCAGAACAAGAGTCTTCACCAGACTTTGAAAAACATAACTCTCGAAGAAGCCTTCACCAGAGTGAAGCCTGAGATTGAACACTTCAGGATATTCGGGTACCCAGTGTATTTTCATGTACCCAAAGAGAAGAAGTCCAATCCATACACTTCAGGGCGAAAGGATATGTTTATGGGATAACAGTGAATCTTCGAAAAAATTCCAGATCGACATCCCTGGTCAGAGATAGATTGAGACAAGCAAAGATGTTGTCCTTGAAGAAGAGATAGCTTTTCAAAGATCCAGAGAATCTCAGATGGAGATTGACAGTGAGACAATGCCTTCTCCCCCTTCAGGAATTCAAAGGGAGATAGACACTATTCCAGTTGATCCAATTACTCCAGTTGATATGTTTAGAGATATTGCAGTAGGGCATAAAAGGTTTGCCTAGGCTCTCTGCAAGAGGCAGAGAAACATACAAGCCTCTCAAGGCACATCCCGAGAAAACAAAGAGATTTTTCAATCTACTCTTCAGCCATGAGCCACATCATTGATTCTAAGCCTTCTTGTCATAGAGAAGTAACAAGAGAACATGTATGGCATGATGCCATAACAGAAGAATACCAGTATATCTTAAAAAAATGATGTATAAGATATTGTTCAGAGACCAAAGGAAAGTCTGTGATGACTTTCAAGTGGATCTATAAGATCAAGCATGCAGCTGATAGAAGTGTCGAGACATACAAAGAAAAATCTATAGCTAGAGGTTTCTCACAAATAGAGGGAGTTGTCTATGATGAAACACTTGATCCAATAAACCCGATACACTTCCATCCGTATTATCATCCATGAGTTGGAAACTATATCAGATAGATGGATTCTTGATGAGTTTGGGTTTCAGCAAGAGTGTTGTTGATCCAAACCTATATTATTACAGTGTTGGTGACGAGAGCCTGATTTTGATGACTTATTCAGAAAGCCTTGTTGTTAGATACAAGCAAGCCTTGACTTTTGATTTCGAGATGAAGGATATGAGTATGATGCACCACTTCTTGGGACAAGTATGACAGAGGACCGATGAGATTTTTCTTAAGTCAAGGAAAACATACAGCAGGAATATTAAAAGAAGTTCAGTATGACAGAATGCAAAACCATTGTGATGAATTTGAAGAAAATGATGATGATTCAGACGAGATTGATCCACAGTTGATTGGATCATTGATGTATCTAGTTAACACCAGACCTAATTCATGCTATGCTGTGAATGTGCTTAGTCAATCCATGAGTCGGTCGAGACAGACTCACTGGATAGCAATAAAGCATGTATTGAGATATATATACGAGGCACGGTTGGATATGGCCTGAGATATGCCTCCAGTGCGAACTTGAGTTTGCAGGATATGTCGATAAAGATTGAGCAGAGAGTACAGTGGACCAGAAGAACACATCCGGTTGTTGTCTTACCGTGAAGGTTGCCATGATTTCCTGATGCAGCAGGAAACAAAACTCTATGGCCTTGAGTACCACAGAAGCAGAGTATATAACATCAAGTGTGCAAAGCCATATGGCTACACAAGCTTCTAACAGATCTACTTGACCATGAGATGGATCCTATGATGATAACCAAGAGTCGTGTGTAAAGCTCCTTGAGAACCCATTGTTTCATGATGGATCAAAACACGATGAGATGAAATATCCTTATATCAGAGATAAGATGTAGAGGAAAATCATACACATGCAGTACCTTCCTACACATAAGCAGATTGCAGACATCTTCACCAAACTAACTTGGTAAAGAATGCCTCCCTAGTTGAGAGGGAGTGTTGATGACTACAAGCCAAGACAAAGTTCAAAGTACATTCGTGTGAGACTTGGCATGATGAAGAATGCCTCCCTAGCTGAGAGAGAGTGTTGATGATTGCAGCTATGTGAGACATTCTCCATCTTACAAACCTGAGAATGTTGATGATTGCAGCTATGTGAGACATTCTCCAGCTTACAAACCTGAGAAAAAGCCCCTAAGAGGGGTGTGTGGTTCCTATCTGAGACAGAGCAGGAACGTAGAGATGGCCTCCTCCTTACAAGGAGTTGAGAAGAACTCCAGATGATTCTCCTGTGTAACGCAATGAGAAAGGAGATCTGTAGAGTTGGACGTGCCTGTGGTTGAGCACAAGGTGAACGTGTGAAATCCCAAAGTGTTTGGGTGTATCGTCATGAGAACAGAAATGAAGATGATGTATTAGCCTCCTCTGAGCAGAAGAGTTGATGAGAAAACTCCAGATGACTCTCCTATGTAATGCAGTGGGAAAGAAGATCTGTTGAGTGGACGAGCACATGTGAACTTGATCCTAGTGGCTGAGCACTAGTGAAGAAGTGGTTCTTCTGTGTAATGCGGTGAGCCAGAGATATGGGCATCCCTATGGATGTGCCCCTAGTGGATGAGCACTAGTGGGTGTATAAGATCCCTTGCTATATTGTTCAAGAGTCAGACCTACCTATAACCCTAATTGTAATGTAAAGGGTACAGGTCGGCCCCACCTTAATGTGACTGGTAATTAATGTAAAAGATAATTAATCTGGTTAATATTAATTATATTATAAGCTAGTGAGGTTGGCCCTGTTGTGCCAATAAACACTTATGTTGACAGGTTTAGTATAGTATAAGTAAAGGTAAATTCCCCATTGAGGAAATATATCGTTTGTGTGTGTTTGGAAATTTCAGCAAGTACACCTTCTTGGGAAAAGTGCACACCTCTCTTGGGCACTAGTCTTCTAGGGTTTAAGCATCCTCTTGTGTGCTAGGTTTTCTTGTTGATGAAGGTCTTTCTCTTGAAGAATATAGCACAAGATTTGGCTGGGTTTTCTTCCCTTGTTGAGAAGGGTTTCCCAAGATACTTCTTGTGTTCTTGTGCATGGTGCTTCTTCTTGTGATCTTGGTTGTTGCAACATTAATGGTTATGGTTAAATGCTAAAAATGGAATGAACTTCATGCTTAACCTTGCTTATTGAAAAATCAACAAGTCTGCCCATCTGTCTGAGGGTGATAGTTGGTGTTGGGTGTCAACTCTATCCCCACCAATCTAAACAACTCCCTCCAAAATGTCCCAATAAACCGACTGTCCATGTCACTGATGATGTTCCTCGGCAACCCATGAAGTTTGAAGACCTCCCTGAAGAATAACTCAGCTACCTAAACTACGTTGTACTTTGTCGGTATGGCATAGAAGTGAGCAAACTTGGTCAATTTGTCGACCACTACATAGATACAGTGCTTACCTTGGACCTTGGGTAGGCCTATGATGAAGTCCATCGATATACTTTCCCATTTCTGCTCTGGAATGGGAAGTGGTTGAAGTAGACCTGTTGGAAGAGTATGCTCTGACTTGTTCTGTCGGCAAGTGACACACTCATTGATGTGTCTCATAACGTCCTGTTTGAGGCCCTTCCATGAGAACCTCTCCCTGATTTGTCTGTAGGTTTTGAAAAACCCATGATGGCCTGCTAGTGGTGAATCATGAACGACTGTGAGGATCTTCTTCTTGAGCCCCGAATCTGGCACTAAGTAGACTCTGTCCTTGTAGAATATGACATCGTCAATGACCCTATACATGTCATCATGTATCTGCCCATCCATAACCTCACAAGCGAACTTGTTCTTGGAATATTCCACTAACAAGTGGGATTTCCAATCTGCTGAAATCTCCATCAAAGAACATACCGCAAGTCTCCTCAATAGTGCATCGGCCACAATGTTCTTCTTCCCCTTGACATACTCTATGTCGAAGTCGAATGCATGTACCTTCGTCACCTATTTCTGATGGCACTCACTGAGGTCCTTCTGCTCAAGGAAATACTTCAAGTTGTTGTGATCTATTTTGACCACGAATTTGCTGCACACCAAATATTGTCTGAATTTGGTCAAGGCATGCATGATTGCCAGCATTTCCTTGGCATAGATGGAGTACAACCTCTCGAGCTAATTGAGCTTCTTGCTCTCGAATACAATGGGGTGTCCTGCCTGCATCAAAACTGCCCCGATACCCTCGTCGGATGCATCACACTCTAATACAAATGGTAGCGTGAAGTCTGGTATTGCTAACACTGGACATGTGCCCATGACATATTTCATGTGATCAAAGGCTTTCTGTGACTCATCGGTCCAGATGAAAGTCCCCTGCTTGGTGAGATCCATCGGTGGTGCTCCAAGCTGAGAAAAACCCTTGACAAACCGCCTGTAATAGCTGCATAACCCGAAGAAGCTCCTCAACTCTGTCAAGTTCCTGGGCGTTGGCCAATCCAGAATTGCCCTGATTTTCTCTTGGTGTACCTATACCCCCTGTGCACTGATGATGTGGCCCAAGTAAAGTAGTTTTGTCATAGCGAACTCACACTTGGACTCTTTGGCGTATAGTGACTACGCCTCCATGATGCTCAAAACCTCATCTAAGTGCCTCATATGCTCTTGCCATGTCTAGCTATAGACCAAGATGTCGTCGAAGAAAACCAAAACTGATTTCCTCAACTGATCCCTGAATATGGTTCATGCAAGACTAAAATGTAGCTGGTGCATTGGTTAGCCCAAATGGCATAACCAAAAACTCGAAATGTCCAAAGTGACACCGAAATGTCGTCTTCTCTATGTCCTGCTCTCGAATGTTGATCTGATGATACCTAGAGCGTAGATCAATCTTTGAGAAGAAAACTGCGCCATGCAATTCATCCATCAACTCGTCAATGCGAGGGATAGGATATCGCTTCTTGATGGTTTTCTTGTTCAAGGCCCGGTAATCAATGCACATCCTCATGGTACCATCCTTCTTCAAAACTAAGACAATTGAAGAGGCGAATGGATTGTTGCTCGATCTGATGTGTCCCATCGCTAGCAATTCCTTAATTGTTTTCTCTATCTCATCCTTTAACCTCCTAGGATGACGATAGGGGGGTGTCATCATAGGTTTGGCCCCCTCCTCCAACTCAATGGTGTGCTCAAACCCCTTGTCAGGTGGTCTCCCTGGTGGAATCGACCCAAAAACCTGTTGATGTCATCCCAACAAGTTCCTGATCTCTGTATGATACCGTTATCAACCCTCTGAATCCTTCCGCGTAGTGATCAAGCACTCTGCAGCATATGCTACCTCCCCATGTCTGAATATCCTCTCCATCCTCTTGGCCGAAACTGTCTTGGGTGCTCCTGTTGACATGCCTCTCAGAACAACCCTCTTCCTGTCACTGTCTCTGAACCCCATCTCCAAGGTTTGGTAATTGGTGGTGATTTTTCCCAAGGTGATCATCCACTGGACTCCCAATACCACATCTGTGTCAAATAGGTCAACCACATAAAATGTGTCTCTAGCTATGTAGTTGCCTAACTTTATCTCCAAGTCCGGAACTCTTTCTAGGCACTCCACTGTATGGCCATCTGCTACTGCAACATCAAAACCCTCAAACTCTTCTATCTGAAGTGCCTTTCTCGATACCAATGAAGCGTCGATGAAGGTGTGGGTGGCCCCACCATCTATCAGGGCAATTTCCCATTGTCCCTGAATAGTCCCTCTGATCCGGAGGGTATCATACATGGGAACACCGGAAAGGGTCACTATGACTCCTCCCTTTACTGGTTTTCGTCTGTTAGCCTGCTCAAGAGGTTGTGGAACTACCGGTGGGTGGGCCCCTGCCAGTGTCGGTGGTCTACAAGGAGGATGCTCCTCTGCCTGTGTTGACTCCTCCTCTGAGCTATTGGATCCACTGTCCTGCTCCTCCTCAGTGTCCACATTGTCTGTTGCCACCTCAATATAATGAATCTCTCCCTTTCCCATGCACTTGTGGCCTGGGACCCAAGGGTCTCTGCAGTTGAAGCAAAGCTTCTTCCTCATAAGCTCTCGCTTTGTCTCATCATCCAGCTTCTCATTGCCCTTCCATTCTCTCTGGAATGGCTTCTGGTCTCGGTCCTTCTATGGTACGAAGGGTTTGGAAAAGGGTTTATCCTTTGGCACTAAGTCTTCCAAATCTCGAGTGCATAAGATGGAATCCTGCAAGGTGTGAGGCATGTATGCCTTCACCCATCCTCTCAAGGGCTCTATGAGTCCCTCTGTGAATAACATGATCAACCCGAGCTCTGATATATCTGTCACTGCCACTACTACCCGCTGAAACTCCGTGATGAACACCTCTGTTGTGCTAGTTTATCTCAACTGGGCTAGATCCCTAAAGTAAATCTCGGGATCCCTCCTGTCAAACCTGTCCATGTGTCTCTCTGTGAACTTCCTATAGGAGGTGATGTGACTGTGACCCAACGTCACCAATCCATGATGCCACCACTCATGAGCCTCACCCTCCAACTGTAGGGTAGCGAAATTGATGGCCTCTGTCTCGGTCATCTAGTTGAGCTTGTAGTATGTGTCTAGCTTTTGTACCCAAGCTTTAGCAGTGCATTTGGACGATCCGCCAAAAGAAGCTATGGTGAGTTTACCATCTTTTCGGATGAAATCAATGTTATGCCCCTGCTACGGTTGTTGTCCTCCTCTATGTGGCTCTCTGGGGCAATTCCTAAGCCTGAGTCCACAATACTCGACCAGGGTCATGTCCTGATGGAAGTCACGGCCCAATGTTGCATACTCTCTCATGTACTCTGCAATGTCCTACGCCTGTGTGGGCGGCCTCTGTGCTATCGGTTGTTGTGCTGCTACTGGGGGTGCCCTCTAGAAACTGGGGAACAATGGTCTGGGAATCCTACTCGAAGAGGTGTATGTGCGAGTAGGAGACTGGGGTCTACTGCTTGCCCCTGAGTTCCCCTGTGCTACATGTGGGGCTTGTGTGCCCGGGGTTCCCACTATAGCCAATCTATCAGCCATCTGCACCAAAGACTGAGTCATGGCCTGTTCACTGACTACCAGATTGTCGAGTACCTGCATGAAGGTTTCATCTGGGTCCATGGGAGCTTTACCACTGTCATACTCCTGAAAGGGACAAGTCGATCCACTAAACCTCCACAGAAGTTGCGCCCTCACCCTGAATAAGTGTGCCCTTGTTGTTGGAACCTGTGTAATTGTTGTTGAAGAATGATGGAAGACCTGTGTGATCTTCCCGGTGACTAGGGTGTGTCTCACAACACCGAAATTAGCCAACTGGTGTCTTCCTCCTAGAATCCACTGAACTATCTCTCCTGAGATGTGCCTCTCTCCTCAATGACAAGTCAAAATCTACATAATCCTGAATTAGGCCGTTGAACCTTCTCTTATAGCTGCTTGAAACGCTAATTCGTTGTTGACTTCTAATTTTAGCTCGTATGTTCTATTTTTAGCTCAAATTGGCTTAAAAAGCTCTTTTAGCCACTTTTAGCTCAATGTCACTTTCCGAATATAACACCTTTGACTGGAGTGACCTCTAGTAACCCTGTTTACCCCTTTCTGGCCCTAGCTATAGTCTAACGGGGCGGTTTAGACCATTAAGCCTCCCTTCTAGAGCAACTAGTGTATATGTTGTGACAAAGCATTGACAGTTAAACAATGTTTTCAATGGCATGTTTATAGCAGGTTGGTGGCAGTGCACCATATAATTACTTAAGGCAATGGGATAAGAACCTTGAAGAAACACTGGAATGGAAATCCCCATAATCACCAGATTACAAATTGGATTCAGTAACATGAATTGAAAATAATTTTGACCTCCTTTTTCAGTTCACAACATAGGCCACAAGCATATTAAAACTGCCCAATGAAGTATACAAAGTTGGAATGTAAATAGGCATGCCACCTAACCAACTGATATTGTGAAGGGGGCATTTACAAACAAAAGAGAGATGATAAGAAGCCTTATATGTTGTTTGTCTAAAAGTTATATGTTGTGCTAGGAGAACACCCTTTGGTATTGTTAACCCCTGGATTTTCTTCCTTGGAGATCCATAGGGGTAATAGCCAGCATACACTATTTGGGTTGGCATTAAGAGATTTTCCTAGAGTTAACACTTGTGTGAGCAAGAGATTGGTTCGCATCGGAGACAAGTACAAGACTGGCGCGTGGTTGTTTTTGCTTCAAAGATAGAGGTAGCACAGTTTCACATGGATTTGAGAGAGATTTATATTTTTAGCAGATGCCTTACTTTTTAGGAGACAGTGACCGGAGACTCATATGACGGTTTTGAGCATACAGTATTGGTCCTTGCATGATTTTAAGCCTGATGACACTTTTCCGAGGATCATGCGGGTACTTTCTATTTTTAGCAGTTTGATCTCCAGGCCTCAAATCAAGATTCTTAGTGTAAAGTATTGATCCTTGAGATATTCTGAGTCTTTTAGACCTTTTCCAGGATGACTTGTCAGTATTTCTATTTTTAGCAAGTGGAGCACCAAGGCTCGCATGTCAATTCTGATTGCATATTTGGAATCTTCAAGGAAAATTGAATCCGATGAGTATGATATCATTGACATGCAGTGAGAATCTATTTTTAGCAGTGTCTATTTTTAGACATTTGACACATGGCGGTGTTCTCCTAGTCATCCTAGACGTTTTTGGCATTTTCTTATTTTTTAGGGCAAGACCCCTACTTTTAGCAATTTATATTTATCGTAAGGGTGGTCACCTCCAAATTGACAAGTGGTAGGGTCAGATTCCAACAAATGGCAGTGATGCAGTGTGACATGTGGCAGTTGGGTGGCTTAATTAATGAAGGGGGTGCACTTTTCAAGGAATGAAGCAATTAATTAAAAAATAATTAATAAGGGAAGCATGTGGAGGAGGTGGCGCATCACATGGGCGAGATTGGGCTAATTAAAGTTCAATTTACTTATCCTTCACTTCACTCATCATTATTTCACTTTTCATGCATTAATTATCCTTTAAATTCACACATGCTCCTTGGCTCCTATAAATTAGGGCGCATTCCTCTTCCATCATATGCATATTCCCTAAGTCTCATTTAATGCACCTCCTTTTCCATTTCTAGCATTAATGGGCCTACATTTTCCCTATTTTCTAGCTCATTGTCTGAAATGAGCCTCCATTTTTCCTATTTTCTAGCTCTCCCTAATTTCTAGCACATTGTCTTAAATGAGACTCCATTTTCCCTATTTTCTAGCGCATTGTCCTAAATGAGCCTCCATTTTTCCTATTTTCTAGTGCATTGTCCTAAATGAGCCTCCATTTTCCCTATTTTTTAGCTCTCCCTAATTTCTAGCACATTCTCTTAAATGAGACTCCATTTTATTACTTAACTTCTCTTTATCCCTTTTTACTTCATGCGACTCACATGTGTCTCTCCCATGCATTTTTATCTCTCATGGGTGAGTCTCTCACTCATTTATCTCATGCGCCTTCTCCTTATCCTCATGCACATTGGCTATTATTATTTTATTATTACTTTACACATGCGTCTCACTCACCTATTATCTCACCCATGCGCCTTTTATTTTTGCCTTGGGAAGTGTGCCCTCTCTCTCATTTATTGAGGCTCCTCCTCATTATTCATGGTCGGATTTTTTGCAGCGGGAGCTCTCATATTTTCTCTCTCTCTTCTAATTCTTCTTAGACTAGCTACTCTTCATTTGTGTGAAGATAATCATAGTGTTGGTTCTTGTGCTTGTTGATGCGGTGCAATCAGCCCTTTGGCAAGCCATCAATAAAGAAGTGTTGTGTTGATGTTCGAGCTTTCAATCTTGTTGGTATTGTGTACTTTCTTTATACATTGAATTAATGGTTCATCACCATTTATTGTGATAAATTCTCTATCTTTTAAGTGGTTTTCTCTTCTATTTCTTTCATCTTTCTCACACTAACACTGCAGAGTCCTTCCAAGCAAAGTTAAAACTATATTTTCCTAACGTCTTGGCGGGGTGTTTACATGCTTTCCAAAACATATTTGCTGCTGTTTTTTGTGTGTTTTTGCAGAAAAATCAAATACAAGATCAGCAGCTCGATACCTAGGGACTCCCCCCTGAGGTTGGCATGCACCAGCACGAACGGAGAGGAGGTTTGCTCGTGACAATTTGGGGCATTCTCTCCTTGAATTAGCCATTTTTCCATCGCTGATTTTTAATTATCAGATCTGATTGGAGGGTGGAAAAGTGTGCCAACAGGTATATTTGGCCAAGCATAATTTACTAATTACAAACCCTTAACCATGGAAAGGCTACTAAAAGGAGCCACCTTCTTAGCTAACTTTGTGAGTCAATGATGTTTGGTTTGGGGTGTAGTCCCTAAAATAAGGTGACCTTGGTGATGCTTATACTAAACATAGACTATGTAGCATGGGAAATAATCCCCACACTTGGGGGACCCATCCCTGAGATTCTAGCATCCCAGGGAATTTGTGAACAGTTAGGGGATGTCCATTTTTGGCCAAGGGTGCTTTGGGGATGTTGGGGACACCCCCATAATCTCAGGACAATCCCCTGTCAAAAATGGGGATGTCCCCAGAATGTCCAAACATCCCTCGGCGTGCCAGGCTCCTCATGTGTTAAACCCAAATTGTCTACGCAACTGGAGGGTTAAGATCCAACTAGATTCCATCATGTTGATTCCATGCTAGATGCACCTAGGTCTTGATATTGACCAGAGCTTGCTACAGAGTCAATTTCATTAGATTCCAAGAAACTGTTATTTTTAACAATTTTCCTTCTTCTAGGAACCAGAGTTCCAAGGCCCACATATCAGAGATTTTTACATATTCTTGGTTCTCGAGAGCTCACAATGTTGATGAGCATATTTTGGAAGACATGCAAAGAGTTTCACAACACTACTATTTTTAGCAATTTGCTTCTCAGGGATTTCATGTTTTGATTCTACATACATATTTAGGTTCCTAGCAAAAAAATGAATCTAATGACACTATTTTCATTGACAAGTGAGATGTTGCTATTTTTAGTAGTGTCTATTTTTAGATGTGCTATTTTTGGTAGCAGTCTCAAAGTTGTTCTCTTCATTTTCAGACTTTCCTACTTTTTAGGATCTAGACTACCTTTTTTGGGCATGTCTATATTTAGCAATTCTATTTATAGCAAGTACAGGGTGTAAAGTCATGGTTCAAGTATGTAGTGGTGGAGTAGTTTCCAAGTTCCAATGGGTGAAGGATGATGAGTCAAGTACAATGCTGCACAAGTGGATTGATCTCCTAGTGTGACACATGGCAGCTATCTGAATGGTTTCCAAACCCTAAATTGCTTTCCAAAACCCTAATTCGAATTGCTATGTTGTGTTGTCACTCTTGCTTAGTTTGACTTTCCAAAACCTTAGTTCAGGTTGCTAATTTTGACCACTCCCCTAGTTTGACTAGGTATAAGTGGCACGTTGCTAATTCTATCTAGCCTAAATTCAAGCCTTATCCAATCATTGCATGAGAGATAATCCCAAGACCTAATTTGAACCTCTTAGCACGTTTACTAAATTTATCATCACTAGTGCCTTGCTATTTCTATAACCCTAATTTGCCTTGTCAGTTATGCTTAGTACCTTTGCTAATTTTACCAAGCAAAAAAGCCTCAAATAAAGGTTGTTATTCTTAAGTCTAATTCGAGTTGCTAAATTCTGCCAAGCTAAGAAAGCCTTAAATCAAAATTGCCGTTGCTAAGTTTGTATAGCAGTAAAGCTAGTTCGATTTCCTTTTACATAATTGGCATGACTGCTAAATTAAGCCAAAGCCTTAAATTCGATTTCCTTTGTATTCATAGCTGGTAAACCTCCTAAGTTTGCCAATGGTACTCCATAGGTCGACTTCATTCATAACTGGCAAGCTTCTGTAGACTTTTGGAACTCTATTTTCTCCCAGAAATTCGCTGAGGGGGTTTGAGGGGGAGATATCCTTTCAAAATCTGCATGCAACTTCAACTCTCAAAGGGAATTTGTGAATATAGGAAGATAGCAGGACTCTCAAAGGGAAATTTCAAATTTCTATGGTTAGAACTCCAAGAGGGCAGGTTTACTAGAGTATTTTGGGTGGTTTGTTGCAGTTACCACACAGGGGCAGTGCATTAAATGAAGAAGGATCAGTCTTTAAAGCTAGCAAACAGCAATTGGATTGAGGTTACTCTAAGAATAGACACTGTTACAGTTTATTCCACACAGAAAACTCAGCACTGGAGCTTACGGTCTAGGTAATTTTTGAGATGGTGGAGGAAATGTAGTGGGTTTTAGCCTTTAGGAGGAGAAATTTCTATATCTGGAGGATATTAGCAATTACAGCAGAACGAAAATTAAGTTGAGGGTCTTTCAGCCAGGAACAACATTCTTCCTATTTGGATTTTATGTTACACCATGGCACAAGTGCATGCAAATAATTATTTTTAGTGAGGTCGCTTTAGGTAAGTAACAAGCTACAGGAGATAAACTCGAGCACTGAAATGGTTGGTTTTTAGCAGTTTCTGCTATTGGAAAAAAGACACTGAATTCCCCATTGCATGCATGCACAGTTTCTAAGGGGATCTCAGTGTTAGAATATAGAAGATGGTGTGCTCGTTTTACCATTGACGATACCCTCGTCACCCAACCACAGGCCGAAGCCTCCCTCCGAGCACCTTAACCTTGACCTGAGAATTCCTCCGGAAGCAAACCCTAGGCTAGATAGCCA
>ML807022.1:256335-279642 GCA_009831015.1 Picea engelmannii | reverse complement strand
AGGGACAGAATTAGCAAGTAATGAAATACCAAGGAGTTGCCATTTTGAGTTGATATTTTCCTTCTCATGCACAGAGAGTGTGTTTGGGTCTTGACTCCATTGGTTGGGATTCTATATATTGAGTTGAGATCGTTATTGAGGGGTTAGACAGGAATCCTTTGAGCGCATCGCAGCAAACTCCCATCATCCTTCCACCTTCCAGATTGGGCAAACCACTTCCATCATTGTGTACTCCTGGATGTATTGCACCCTGTCATGTGTTCTTCATTATGATTTTTTTCAATCAATTGATTAATGTACTGATAAGGTTCGACTATGCCTTGCTTATTGGCTCTTTGAATCTTGGGGTCGAATACTTGTTGTAATGAACCTTGTTGGATTTGTGATGTAATTTCCTTGGTTCGAGTTTTTGGTTTATATGCATTGATAAGTTATTTGCAATAAAATTATTCTAAGAATATTCAATTACAATTTCTGCGACAATAGTACGAGGGCACCACAAACATTGTTTGCTTGAATATAATAACTTTCAAAGACAGTAATATAATGCAGTTACAGCAGAACATAAACTATGGAAATTTGAACCTGGTATGTGTATCTTGTAGCATCTATTGTTGCACCAAATCCACGAAAGTCTGGCTGTAGACAACCCTCATATACAACGCTTCTTAGCCCCAAAATATCAGCTCAGAATATGGTGTTATCAGCCATCAGAATGAGTGAACAGCAGCAATTATATGCAGAGTTAAACTTGTAATACTTGATATCTGATCTCCTGCCCTCTTCACAGTGTAATAAGCTGCCCATAAATGATTCCTCCCATACTCCAGTATCCAGCAATGGCAAGAATTCAACCTCTAACAAGTGATAGGGTCTACTGTAGAAGAGCTATGCCCAGAATGATGGTGTGACCCCTTATCAGTAGAGGGACGGCCCACAAATATAAATCTTGGATTGTTTGATGAAGTTCAACCTTCAGCAGAGTCATTAAACCTTCAACTCGGCCCTAAGACACCCATGTGACTCTCCCACAGTGTTAAATGTGCCCAACTTGCAACAGATTGACCTTGCAATGAGATCCATGATTTTTCCTTCCTTCAAATTGCGCCCAGCAAGGAAGAATCAATTTTTGTTTCTCCCACACTACCCCCATCTCATTGGACTTGGCTATATCGACCCAGCAGCTTATTAATTTGGCCAAACTGATAAGGAAACGATTTTTCAGAGGGAATTGAACCTTAACTAAGTCGCTGCCTCTTCACACAATAATATCGACCCACTTTAACTCGTCCCTTTGTCCATGAACTCAATCCACACAATAAGAATAACTCAGCAATTGATAAATTCAGTTTTTCCTCCACAAATCAAAGTTATTTGCTGCCCAATAAGATATGATCCTCTACTTTGAAGCACAACAGTAGATCTGGGTGATCTACTCCGAGAATTGGCTAGGATAGATAGATTTCGCTATCGAAACCAATGTTCGCTGAGGGTTTCTGTCCTCAATGTCAGAAAAAACCACGAGAACTTTCGAAATCCAATTTTGATTGATAGAATGAATGAATGAGGAGAATTCCTCTTTTCCCATCTTTTGTATTTTCCCCATGAGAAATATTCTATTTTCTCATTAATTAATTAATAAGTCACTATTATGTCCTTTTACTTCATTTAATAAAGTGACTATTATTTTCCTTGCTTTTTTATTAAATGACTTGGTCATAATTAATTAATATGACTTTTGAACCTCTAGTGACATAAGTCATGATGTAATTCCCTTACACATCTCCCAACCCAACCTACGAGAATTAGATAAGCTAGTGGGTTGCTTTTTCGTTGTTTTTTGGTGCTAAGCGGACGGGGACATTACACTTGTTTAATCATATTGCAATGTTTGGTTTGTTTTCAGTGCACTTACTTTGATTTCTTATTCACTTAGGGCAGAGATTCACCTCACTTCATTCATTAATATCTGTCAGTGTTACCAACATCGGCAGCGGCAAAATATCATCAAGGGTCCGAAAACGAAAATATCAGCAACATCGGGGAAAATGTCGTAAGAACGAAAAAAATATAAAAATATTCATTTTTTTCAATTTTTTAAATATCTAAAGCATCAACAACATCAAATAAATGCATTTCCACATAAATATGAAAAGAGAACTGATATATAAGATGTATAAGATGTCTAGTAAACTCGAAAACATCACAGTCTACAGATCAACATTGAATCATGTCCTGAGTCTAAAGCCTCAAAATATCATCAAAAATTATAATAAGTGACAAATGTATCTCATCATGAGTCATCTACAATGAAATCAAATAAAAACTAATGATTCCCTCTGCCCCTTTTACAAGAAAAGGTGATAGCTTTTCCCCTAGAGGAAGAAGCCATTGGGGCTAGCACTGGACTCTAACGTCCTATAGAAGAAGCAGGAGCTAGACTCCGGTGTCCTCTACTGGTGCTACTGCCAAGTACAACTCCCTCTGTCAGAGTCCATGAAGATGGTGGTTGACTCTGCTCTGTAACATCCTCCTCCTCCTCTGCTATTGTCCCCTCTACCTCCCCCTGTATCCAATCAGGCATTGATTCCAAGATAGGCCTCTCGGACTCAACCTCCATGCAGCACTGGTGTCAATCCCGTCCAACGAAATGGTGTCCACATCAGGTGTTTTCTGAATCTGCCTCACCCACAATCGGAGATTATAGTAAACATATACCATGTCATTGAGGCGTTGGGATTCCAACCTATATGAGGGCCATAAATTATAAATTAATAATAATATTATAATTTATAATACATAATCTAGACTATAGAGGGTGACAGGGCATAAAATAATAATTTCTAATTTATAATGAATTAAAAATTTAATTTGAAAATTTGTAACTTGTTGCGCTTCTTGGTGTGTATTTTCTCAAATGCACTCCAGTTGCACTCACATCCTGAAGAGCTACATGTTTGGCTAAGCACTCGAATGGCAAGTTTTTGTAGATGGGTACTCTATCACCATAGCTTGTCCACCAAGCATCTACAACAAATAAGAGAAACATAAGAAAAGACATTGAAATTTGAAAGTTAAAAGTTGAAACTTGAAACAAAGTAAGAAGCTAGAACTTAGAACTTAGAACTAAGAACTAAGTAGTAAGAAGAGACATCGAAATTTGAAATTTAATAAAGCTTACCTGGCATTTTGGTCTTCCTATCAGCTATAGCCATCTGAAAGCCAAAAGTCCCACCAGACATCCTATATATTCCCATTTCTTTGGAAATATCTGCACGTTCTTCATGAATTAACACCATCCTCTCAACACATGTGGGGAATCCTTCCATAACCTCAACATCAAATCTAAAACCACATGAGTAAGAGAATGTTGGATTGAGGTAGATCCCTGCAACATGAATCGGGCGATGAAGTGTATTGTTCCATCATTGATCAATCACTCCGCATATCTGTAGTCATTTATGAAATCCATCATCTCCCTTGTCATCATAATAGGCACGGATGGCTTCTTTGGCCCTATCCATGGCCTCATACAAGTAGCCCATTGCGGGCTTGTCTCCATCAACCAATCGAAGAACCTTTACCAAAGGTTCGCTAATGGAAACCACCTCCTCCACTCCCACCCAGAAGATCTCCTGGTATGACACTAGCCTGCATATGGACTCCCCCTCTGGTTTACGGCTAAATGATAAATCATCCTACTCATGGTAAACAAACATCATCTTCAGGTCCCGCATACAAGCCAAGATAGATCAAAGAGATATGAAGCTAGTGGCAAAGCACGTGATTGCAGGACGCGCCAACTCCCTGTTATTTGTGAATCTTCTCATCAAGTTAAGCACAGATGCATGATTATATATGAATTTTGTGATGCTCTTAGTCGATTCAACAATGTCCCTGATATAAGGATTTTTTCCAATATCCTCTAAAATCAAATCTATACAATGTGTAGCACAAGGAGTCCAAAACAAGATAGAATACCTCTGCATAAGCATCCTACCTGCAGCAACATTGTTCGATATGACTTGGACAACATGTTGTGGACCCACCTCCCGAATGAACTCATCCAACAAGTCACATAATAATGATGCATCTTTAACATGTGCAGATACATCAACAGATTTAACAGACATTGACCCCCTGGGACAATTAACCAAGAAGTTAAGAAGTGTTTTGCCCTTCTAGTTCATCCAACCATCTGACATCGCGATACATCTAGTGTTTTTCCATGATGCCTTAAGCTCCTCCAATCTACTAGCACAATCGATCTTTTCATTCTGAAGGATGGGCCCTCTCAACTCCTCATAGGTAGGGGCCTTGTACCCCAAGCCAACAACAGCAACTGCATCAAACATTGGTTGATAGAATGGGTTGTTCTTGGCAATGTTAAAAGGAATGTCACTCCATAAGAAACACTTACCCACCATCTTATCAGCCTCTTCCTTGTCCTTTTGTTTTACCATTTACCTGATAGAAGGTTGTGCACCATGTGTGGTTCTAGGAACAAAAAACGATGAGGTCGAAGAATGGGTTTCACTTCTAAATCCTTCCTCCTCAGATATTTCACATCCTCCCCTTTAAAATTGAGCTTTCTTAGTTTCCCTGTATTCTCTGGCTAAACCCATATCCTCAAGCGCTTTGTTGGCAATATGCATGATTTTCAGGCTTCAATTTGGGCAAATATCCACTTCATGTCCTGGAATTTTTGCAAGGTGGTATTTCAGTTGGGTAATTCCCCCCATCATTCTCATCCTACACAACTTGCAATACAAAGTTTGTCTATTAAACCCCCCCTCGGGTTCACCATATTCCCACATAGCATCCAATTTTCTCGGCATTTTCAATCTTCAAGTGATCAAACCTAGGGCACAAAAACAATGGAAAAAAATTAAAATCATCATTTAACTTTTAAAGAATCAAGATTCAAGATAATACAATCTACAAGTAATATAAATTTACAAAATGGGGGAAAACTAATAAATTTGCAAAAATATAAAAAATAAAAAACCTATCGTAAATTTGCAAAAGTAAAAATAAAAAAATGGTTGGAAATCAATCCACTCTCCAAAATAAATTGATGGCAGCTGATAAAAACAGTCCCTAACTGCCAAGATGAAGGATACATAGCAAAAATTATAAAAACAAAAAAACAAAAAAAGGGTGCAAATTGTTGCCCATACCTGCAAATGCGCCCTTGCTCGAGGGAAATCAATCCCAACTTCACAATGGGTTATGGTGCTCAAGATCTTGTTCCTCCTCGTCTTTGGTTGAAGGCAAAATTGCCTCTTCCTCCTTTGCTCTCCAAACCCCACACTCTATTTGCAAAATGAGAAATAAAAACTCAAAGTCCGGCTTTATTTCCGGCCTGTTCCGCGCATGTGCGACATTTTGGTTCATAGCACAATATTATCATGCTAATTAGGATAATATCGTGATATTATCGTGACTTGAAAATAGCGCGATATTTTCGGCGATAGTATCGCCGACCTTCGTTTCGGTGATATTATCGCCAACATCGCGATATTATCGCTATGTTGGTAACAGAGATATCTGTTGTACTTGGTTTACAGAATCTGATTTCAACCATCAAAATTTTAATTAAGAATTTATCATTGTTCTTGAGTGCTTCTTGGCATCTCAAGAACGATTTTTTTGTGTGCTGATTAGTTGGATTATTTACACAGATTTATTAGCTTCATAACAGCATACAACCCCTACGGACACCCCCCTGACACTGGAAAAGCACCAGTCCAAATGGAGAGGTATCCAACGGTGATAAGGTTGGTTGTCTAGAGTTCTTGCGTAGATCTGCAGGTGCTGATCCGTGTGATAACAGATTGGCATCATTGCCGAGGAATTCGTCAATCCTCGGATATCTATAACAACATTGATGAGTTTTCATTATTTGATTTTATTCTAAATCTTATCTACTGACTTCAATGGAGACAAACACCAACTTCCAAATATTTTGGTGAGGTCAGTCTATAGTTATTGATTATGAGACCTCACCTGGCAACTCCATTTTAAGGGATATGGTTACCCGAAACAACGACATCTCATTGGAGGCTGTATGCTCCACTTGACTTTTCTTGGATACATGGGTATCCTAATCCACTCACTAGTGGAAGTTCATGGCATGAGGGATCTTCCAAAGTATTGTAATATACAATTGTTTCAACTAAGCAACACCTCAGAGCTTTTGATAATTTTATTGATGATTTTGATGCTCTTCCTGAAGATGTGTTGATAATGCTTTTTATGTTCTCCCTGTCGGGTGATGCACATGTTTGGTATAGGACATTGCCTAAAGATAGTGTTGATTCATTACGGACTTTCAGGTTTGGAGAAAATTTTATTTGGATGATGATTCTAATGATGAACAGGTTGATGATAAGGAGGTGCTTCTGGTGTGCCTTCTTTTATTCCTTTCAATTCAGAGCCTGACGAAGGACATTCTGAAGTAGTCGAGAAGGTTGATAAGAGTCCTCAACGAAAGCCTAGTGAAGATGTTCCTCATATTGTTAGTTCCATTTAGAAGGTGGCTCATCAGAAAGATATTTCAGATGAAAGCCATAATGAAGAGTAGGTCCAAGAAGAATTCTCCAACAATAGAGAAGATGTGATCCCACTTTACAACGACAACCAGCGAACAGAGATAGTACAGATAGCCAATCCATTTGATAGTGTGCAGTATGAGGATCCTACCAATTATGTTGGGAGTACACAGAGATATGATCCAATTCATGATTGGATGGAATCAGTTCTCAGAGGAGGCACAAGTTCACAAAGAGGCCAGCTTACAACATTGTTCTTCAAAGGAGTAAAATCTGAGGTTTCACCCTCATTCCCTAAAGAAAGAGAGATTATTGAAGTGTCATCTTATTGTTAGGAGCAGCTCACAGTATTCCTATTCTGGTTCATCATCAAACACAAAGGACGGGCTGTCCTTGATCATATGCTTAATTGTTTGCACTGGAGGGTTGACTATGTTGATTTTTCTCGCATGATCGATCATCTGGCTGCATGGTTGTATTGGTATGTTGATCGATCATGGCAGGCCTGACAAACTTCTAGAATAAGAGCTTTTGGGCTCCTCTATATATAAAAAAAGGGGGTTTTGTTTTTCGTTCTGCATAGCTAGAGTTAGTTTTTGCCATTGTCCTTTCACTGATTTTTCATTTCCAGTCAGCTGTCTTTTATTTCAGGTTGCTGTTATGTCCTTTACTTCCGCTTTAATTCAGTTTTAAGTCAATTACCTTTCATTTCTTAGCATAATAAGTTATTCTGCACATGCATGAGCAGTCATAGGGCCTTTATTGTCCCTGTTTTCCTTCCTTTCCTACACATTTGTTGTTCAGAGTCAAACCCCAAAATCTGATATTATATGACCACTGGTTGTTCCTTGAGTATGGTCTAGGTCAAACCTAGATGAGTGATCCGAAATGGATCCAGACCGACGAATGCATGTAAGACTCAATACTTGTAATAGTAAATTGACATAAAATGAAGGTCAATAGGCTATGTAAAGCAATGTAAATTTAAAAAGTCTAATAGGACAAAAAATGAGAACATAAGAGGAAAATGCAGAATTAAATGTAATTTAATAATTGAACAGGAGAGAAGGCTGAGGTGTAGGAAATGAAGGGTCAGGTTTGTTGGCCTTCCCCCTACCCCTCAGTTCTCCCTATTTTTTACCTCACTCTCATTTGCAAGGGGTCTTTATTTGGGCCGAGAGGGAAAGAGGCATCGAAGCCATGAATGTAGTGTAACTAGAGATTTCCATAATGAAAATATTGAGCCCCATTCGACGCTGGTTGTTCCCGTTTGGGTTTCCAGTGCAAAACTTCTGAGTTCGATGGTGACTAGTTGAGTTTTATTTCAGTATGTTGATCAATAGTTTGTTGTCTACTTCATTTATGAGATGAGAAATGCATTCCCTTGTATCTATCTTAATTGTTGCCCATAATTGAATTTTAATGGAAATGAAGAACCACGACCTCTCTCAAATTTCCATTATACATTTCCTATCAAAGTCGAAGACCAGTGGCTATTGAGATTTGATTTTCGGATGAGTTTACATTCCCTGGGAATCTAAATTAATTGTTAAGGCGCTTTTATCTACAGAGACTGTAATTCTCTCTCCCTGGACAGCTGAGTTATTCATTGGTGGATTAACTCCAATTGCTAGTCGACTTAGCTCCCTCTAGTTGACTTGAATACCAATGGGTCGAATTATATAATGTTGGGGCGTCCAAATTAAATGCCAAGTCAAATTTGAATATGTGGGGTGAGTTTACATCACCCCAAGGGTGTTTTATCATGTGCTTGGTTGACGACACGTTCACTTGGTCGATTGGAATCCTCTCTAAGCCAGCTTGAGCATGCTAGTCTATTTTATTTTATGGAGTCAGYTTAATTCTTGCTACTAGTCGAATTTCTTTTGAGGAGTCGATCATTTATCTCCGTGGCCGACTTAGTTTATTTGATAAGTCAATTCGCATTGCTAGTCAACTTCGTTATAGTCTTAGTCGACTTTTGACTCCTTGTTAGTCAATTTCTTATCGGGTCGACTTACCCTTTTGAACGACTCGTTACCATATCGACTCGACTTCCAACGGGTCGGATTATCCTCATTGCCAATCGAATTTACTCAGTCTGGTCGACTTCCTTTAGTTGGGGCGAGCTACACTTTTCATGGTCGTTTTTAGATTGCGTTAGACATTTTTAAATGTTGTTGGGAGAATTTCCCCTTGCCTGGGCATAATTAAAAGTTGTTGGGCGGATTCCTACTTGCAGGGGCGATTTTAAATGTTGTTGATGGAATTTAGAAGATGTTGGGCGAAATTAGATGTTGTCGGGCATATTTAGATGTTGCCTGGACGTTTTTAGATGTTGTGGGTTGCCCAATTCGCCCTTCAGCCATTTCGCTTCACCGATGGTTACCCAATTCACCATCTGATCATTTTTCTCTGCTACTAGTCGACCGAACTCGTACATTGAGTAGTTCTCTTCACTATTGGTCGGCCCATTCCATCGAACCATTTTTCCCCTTTTTTATTCAGTCGACTTGAATTCCTCTTTGGTTGATTGGGTTGTCTCTTGGTCATTTCATCTTCTTTGGTGAAGATGAGCTTGGTAACTAATTGATGAGTAGATTTACAAGCCATTGAACAACAGGTTATTTGGAGGAGAAACCTGAGATTGGTTGGCTCCTTAAGAATAGAGAATTTACCACTTCATTGGCAGTTGGTTTCTTATGTGCAGCAAGCCTAAGAACGCAGTGGTCACCAGCTGATTGTAGTCTACATAAGGAGGGAAAGGCTTTGCAACAAACACAGAAGAGAGATCTTTGTGCACATAGAGGAAAGGAGGCCTAGTGGCTTATGTGGCCTAGTGGCTTCTGTGTGACAGAGCTTTATATATAAGACTGAAACAAAGATCAGAGATAAATTTTCCACATAGTATCTGTGTTGGTAAAGCGAGTGGGCTATAAGTCCCTCGTTTACGAATCAGAGGTATCAAAGCAGTTGCATCCTTGACGAAGACACAACTTCCAAAACTTTGAACAGAATAGTACAGGCTGCAACATGGACAGAGCAAGCAAAGACAAATTAGAAGACTTAAGGGCTAGTAATGAGCAACTTCGAGAAGAGAACGAAAACTTAAAGGCATGCGTTAAGATGTTTAACCACAGGATGGAAGAGATGGAGAAGCACATGGAGACTTCTACTCAATTGCTACCATTGCTCAAGAAGAAGTTTGAAGAAGGCCAAGACTCCCTCACTGCAACCAGAACAAATTGGGACAAGCACGGAGCACAACTTGTGTACCTTGGTGAGAATTTCATCCAAATGGACAACTGGCAGGAGGATAGACTCACACAGATGATGACGCAGATGCAACAAGAGTTGGAAAAAAGGGAGAAGGCCTTAGAAAGGCTTCAAACAATTGTCCAAGAGCACAAAGGAGTAAGGCAACCTTCCATTGCCACTACAAATGCTAGCACCATGACTGAGACCACGTTGGTAAGCTCACCTTCCGTAGACATCACTCAAGAGAAGCTTGGTGAATTCGAGAAGTATACTAGAGGCATTGGTTCCAAACTTCTAAGGAAAATGGGCTATGATGGACAAGGGCTAGGCAAGAGGAGACAAGGCATTTTGAGCCCCATTGTAGTCACACCTTGGGCCAAGCATGAAGGCCTAGGCTTTGATGGCAGAAGTGAAAATTCCATCACCATGAAGAAAACCATTTTCATGAAGGAAACCAACATGCAAGAGTTAGCTTGCTCATCAAGAGAAGGAGCAACAACAATGAGTGAAGGTGTCAGCTCACCACCTCAACCTTGCGGTATATTGAAGGAGAGCAGCGATAAGGAGAGTTTGCAAACTCAATCCACACCTACACTCAGAGACAACAACAACCTAATTAGCAAAAGCAAGAAAAACAAGACTAGGAGGTCCACGTCAAACAAGACATTTCTTGTTTGTCACTGCTGCAAGAAGAGAGGCCATACCACAGACAGATGTTGGTATGCTGAGACATGCTCACATTGTAGAAAGAAAGCCCTTTGTGAGGTAGCTTGCTGGGAGAAGCAAGCCATGTTCGATAAGCCTAAATGTTTTCAGAAGTAGAAAGACAAGAAGACTCAACCAGCACCACAAGCAACTTAGAGGAATGTAGTAAAGAGGAGTATGTCAAGCAGCCCATACTACAACGCCAAGAACTTTTTCCACCACTGCAAGTTGAGTGATCACTGGGAAGCAAAGCGTTGGCGACTTCGTCTGGAGCTTCACCCCCAAAACATTACAACCAAGAGAAGAGTGTGGAGAGTGAAGATAGTGGAAGATGAAGAGTGGCCTGCATCTCCAAACCAAGTGGCAAAAATTGTCCAAGTAGAGATAGTAGCACAAAAGGACATTGAGACAACCAAGACAGACAATAGGTTGATGACAGGGGTAGCCACATTCCAATGGTTTTTTTCAATATTGCATCTAAAGAACCCCTTCTTGGAGATGTGTCGGAGAGTGGTGCACAAAGGTCAATGACCTTGGGGGTGTTTGGAGAGCTTTGGAAGTGCCTGAAAGCATGTGCAAGCACTGAAGGGTTGTTTCCGAGATGAGAAGCAACCGATCCTAGATGAGAAGGTAACCACACTTCTCTTGTGGAATTGTTATGCTATGGCAGCATGTTGGGGTCACACTAAGGAAGAAGACCAACATTCGACTTGGCTTCACTGGCAGCCAAGGTGGACTGTCTCCAAGGCAAAGGAAGAGATAGGAATGGATGTTTGGTCCAGAGTTCGGATCTGGAGATTGTAGAGCTGGGAGTCAGTGAGTAGACCTCTGCAAGGAGGGAACAAGTGAGCCAAAACCAAAGCTAGAGCCATAGCCAAGAACCAAGGCCAGTAGCCAAAGCCACGAGCCAGAGCTAGAGTTGTTTCCAGGAGCCAGCGTCAAAGCCACGTTCCATAAAAGTAGACAGTACCCTGATCCAGATCAGTCTCAAAGGGCAAACTGCAAGGAAGGTGAAGTAGTATCAGGGGAACTAGATTGCAAGCAAGTTCCCTCATCTATCCTTAGCAGCTTTTGGGGACCAAAAGCCTCTCAATGGGGAGGTGTGATCCAAAATGGATGCAAACCGACGAATGGGTATAAGACTCAGTACTTGTAATAGTAAATTCACATTTAATGAAGGTCAATAGGCTATGTAAAGCAATGTAAATTTGAAAAGTCTAATAGGACAAAAAATGAGAACATGAGAGGAAAATGCAGAATTAAATGTAATTTAATAATTGAACATGAGAGAAGGTTGAGGTATAGGAAACAAAGGGTCGAGTATGTTGGCCTTCCCCTACCCCCCATCTCTCCCTATTTCTTACCGCACTCTCATTTGCAAGGGGTCTTTTTTTGGGCCGGGAGGGAAAGAGGCATCGAAGCCATGAATGCAATGTAACTAGAGATTGCCATAATGAAAATACTAAACCCCATTCGAAGCTCATTTTCCCATTTAGGTTTCCAGTGAAAAACTTATGAGTTCGATGGTGACTAGTTGTGTTTTATTTCAGTATGTTGATCAATAGTTAGTTGTCTACTTCATTTCTGAGATGAGAAATGGATTCCCCTATATCTATCTTAATTGTTGCCCATAATTGAGTTTTAATGGAAATGAAGAACCGCGACCTCTCTCAAATTTCCATTATACATGTCCTGTCAATTTCGAAGACCGATGGCTATTGAGATTTTATTTTCCGACGAGTTTACATTGCCTGGGAATCTAAATTAATTGCTAAGGCGCTTTTATCTACAGGGACTGTAATTCTCTCTCCCTGGACAGCTGAATTATTTGTTGGTGGATTAACTTCAATTGCTAGTCGACTTAGCTCCCTCTGGTCAACTTGAATACCAATGGGTCGAATTATATAATGTTGGGGCTTCCAAATTAAATGCCAAGTCGAATTTAAATATGTGGGGCGAGTTCACGTCACCCCAGAGGATTTTTATCTTGTGCTTGGTTGACGACATGTTCTTTTGGTCGATTGGAATCCTCTCTAAGCCAGCTAGAGCATGCTAGTCTATTTTTTTTTATGGAGTCAACTTAATTCTTGTTGCTAGTCGAATTTATTTTGAGGAGTCGATCATTTATCTCCGTGGCCTACTTAGTTTCTTTGCTAAGTCGATTTGCATTGCTAGTCGACTTCGTTAGATAGTCTTAGTCGACTTTCGACTCCTTGTTAGTCGATTTCTTATCGGGTCGACTTACCCTTTTGAACGACTCGTTACCATACGACTCGACTTCCAACGGGTCGGATTATCCTCATTGCCATTCGAATTTACTCAATCTAGTCAACTTCCTTTTGTTGGGGCAAGCTACACTTTTCATGGTCGCTTTTTGATTGAGTTAGACGTTTTGAAATGTTGTTGGGAGAATTTCTCCTTGCCTGGGCATAATTAGAAGTTGTTGGGTGGATTCCTACTTGCAAGGGCGATTTTAAATGTCGTTGGTTGAATTTAGAAGATGTTGGGCAAAATTAGATGTTGTTAGGCATATTTAGATGTTGCCTGGACAGTTTTAGATGTTGTGGGTTGCCCAATTCACCCTTCAGCCATTTCACTTCACCGATGGTTACCCAATTAGCCATCTGATCATTTCGCTCCACTACTAGTCGCCCGAACTCGTCTATTGAGTAGTTTTCTTCACAATTGGTCAGCCCATTCCATCGGACTGTTTTTCCCCTTGTTTATTCAGTCGACTTGAATTTCACTTTGGTTGACTGGGTTGTCTCTTGGTCATTTCATCTTCTCTTTGGCGAAGATGAGCTTGGTAACTGATTGATGAGTAGATTTACAAGCCATTGAACAACAGGTTATTCGGAGGAGAAACCTGAGATTCGTTGGCTCCTTAGGAAAAGAGAATTTACTACTTCATTGGTAGTTGGTTTCTTGTGTGCAGCAAGCCTGAGAACAGAGTGG
The DNA here is from genome assembly GCA_009831015.1 of Picea engelmannii. NCBI lineage: Eukaryota > Viridiplantae > Streptophyta > Pinopsida > Pinales > Pinaceae > Picea > Picea engelmannii. The sequence goes on along the minus strand of ML807022.1, from coordinate 266,170 downwards.
TCACTAGTTGGTAGTGTGCAGAGTACAAGGAAGGAAAGGCTTTGCAACAGACACAGAAAAGAGATCTTTATGCACATAGAGGAAAGGAGGCCCGGTGGCTTCTGTTGCCTAGTGGCTTCTGTGTGACAAAGATTTGTATATAAGACTGAAACAAAGATCAGAGATTAATTTTCCACATAGTATATGTGTTGATAAAGCGAGTGGACTATAAGTCCCTCATTTACGAATCAGAGGTATTAGAGCAGTTGCATCCTTGACGGAGACACAACTTCCAAAACTTTGAACAGAATAGTACAGACCGCAACATGGGCAGAGAAAGAAAAGACAAATTGGAAGACTTAAGGGCTAGTAATGAGCAGCTTCAAGAAGAGAACAAGAGCTTGAAGGCACGGGTTAAGATGTTTAACCAGAGGATGGAAGAGATGGAGAAGCACATGGAGACTTTTACCCAATCGCTACCATTCCTCAAGAAGAAGTTTGAAGAAGGCCAAGACTCCCTCACTGCAACCAAAACAAATTGGGACAAGCATAGAGCACAGCTTGTGTACCTTGGTGAGAATGTCATCCAAATGGACAACTGGCAGGAGGATAGACTCACACAGATGATGACGCAGATGCAACAAGAGTTGGAAAAAAAGGAGAAGGCCTTGGAAAGGCTTCAGACAGCTGTCCAAGAGCACAGAGGAGTAAGGAAACCTTCCATTGCCACTGCAAATGCTAGCACCATGACTGAGACCACCTTGGTAAGCTCACTTTCCGTAGACATCTCTCAAAAGCACCTTGGTGAATTCGAGAAATATACTAGAGGCATTGGTTCCAAACTTCTAAGGCAAATGGGCTATGATGGACAAGGGATAGGCAAGAAGAGACAAGGCATATTGAGCCCCATGGTAGTCACACCTTGGGCCAAGCATGAAGGCCTAGGATTTGATGGCAGAAGTGAAAACTCCATCACTATGAAGAAAACCATTTTCATGAAGGCAACCGACATGCCAGAGTTAGCTTGCTCATTAGGAGAAGGAGCAACAACAATGAGTAAAGGTGTCATCTCACCACCTCAACCTTGTGGTATATTGAAGGCGAGTTTGCAAACTCAATCCACACCTGCACTCAGAGACAACAACACCCTAATTAGAAAAAGCAAGAAGAAGAAGCCCAAGAGGTCCATGTCAAACAAGACATTTCTTGTTTGTCGTTGTTGCAAGGAGACAGGCCATACCATAGACGGTTGTCGGTATGCCGAGACATGCTCACATTGTAGAAAGAAAGGTCATTGTGAGGTAGCTTGTTGGGAAAAGCAAGCCATGTTCCATAGACCAAATTTTTTTCAGAAGGAGAAAGACAAGAAGATTCCACCAACACCACAACAAACCTAGAGGCACGTAGTAAAGAGGAGTATGTCAAGCAGCCCATACTACAGCGCCAAGAACTTTTGCCACCACTGCAAGTTGAGTGGTCACTGGAAAGCAAAGTGTTGGCGACTTCGTTTGGAACTTCACCCCCGAAAGGTTACAACCAGGAGAAGAGAGTGGAGAGTGAAGACAGTGGAATATGAAGAGTGGCATGCCTCTCCAAACCACCAGGCAAAAATTGTCCAAGCAGAGATAGCAGCAAAGGAGGACATTGAAACAACCAAGACAGACAATAGGTTGATGACAGGGGTAGCCACATTCCAATGGTTGTTTTCAATATTGCATTCGAAGAACCCCTTGTTGGAGATGTGTCGGAGAGTGGTGCACGAAGGTCAATGACCTTGGGGGTGTTTGGAGAGCTTTGGAAGTGCTTGAAAGCATGTGCAAGCATTGAAGGGTTGTTTCCAAGATGAGAAGCAACTAATCCTAGCTGAGAAGGTAACCACACTTCCCTTGTGGAATTGTTATGTGATGGCATCATGTTGGGGTCACACTGAGCAAGAAGACCAACATTCGACTTGGCTTCATTGGCAGCCAAGGTGGATTGTATCCAAGACAACGGAGGAGATGAGAATGGATGTTGGGTCCAGAGTTCGGATCTAGAGATTGTGGAGCTGAGAGTCAGTGAGTAGACCTCTTCAAGGAGAGAACAATTGAGCCAAAACCAGAGCTAGAGCCATAGCCAAGAACCAGGGCCATTAGCCAGAGCTAGAACTAGAGTCAGAGTTCTAGCCAGGAGCCAGCGTTAAAGCCACGTTCCATAAAAGCAGACAGTACACTGATCCAGATCAGTCTCAAAGGGCAAACTGCAAGGAAGGTGAAGTAGTATCACAGGAACCAGATTGCAAGCAAGTTCCCTCATCTATCCTTAGCAGCTTTTGGGGACCATAAGCCTATCAATGGGGAGGTGTGATCCGAAATGGATCCAGACCGACGAATGGGTGTAAGACTCAGTACTTGTAATAGTAAATTGGCATTTAATGAAGGTCAATAAGCTATGTAAAGCAATGTAAATTTGAAAAGTCTAATGGGAGAAAAAATGAGAACATGAGAAAAAAATGCAGAATTAAATGTAATTTAATAATTGAATAGGAGAGAAGGCGGAGGTATAGGAAACGAAGGGTCAGGTCTGTTGGTCTTCCCCTACACCCCAACTCTCCCTATTTCTTACCTCACTCTCATTTGCAAGGGCTCTTTTTTTGGGCCAGGAGGGAAAGAGGCATCGAATCCATGAATGCAGTGTAACTAGAGGTTGCCATAATGAAAATACTGAGCCCCATTTGAAGCTGGTTTTTCCCATTTGGATTTCCAGTGCAAAACTTTTGAGTTCGATGGTGACTAGTTGTGTTTTATTTCAGTATGTTGATCAGTAGTTTGTTGTCTACTTCATTTATGAGATGAGAAATGGATTCCCCTATATCTATCTTAATTGTTGCCCATAATTGAGTTTTAATGGAAATTAAGAACCGCGACCTCTCTCAAATTTCCATTATACATTTCCTGTCACTGATTTTCCGACGAGTTTACATTGCCTAGGAATCTAAATTAATTGCTAAGGCACTTTTATCTACAGGGACTGTAATTCTCCCTCCCTGGATAGCTGAATTATTCGTTCGTGGATTAATTTCAATTGTTAGTCGAACAATGAACTAGCTCCCTCTGGTCGAATTGAATACCAATGGGTCGAATTATATAATGTTGGGGCATCCAAATTAAATGCCAAGTCGAATTTAAATATGTGGGGTGAGCTCACATCACCCTAGGGGCATTTTATCTTGTGCTTGGTTGACGACACATTCTCTCGGTCGATTGGAATCCTCTCTAAGCCGACTAGAGCATGCTAGTCTATTTTATTTTATGGAGTCAACTTAATTCTTGTTGCTTGTCGAATTTCTTTTGAGTCGATCATTTATCTTCGTGGTTGACTTAGTTTCTTTGCTAAGTCGATTTGCATTCCTAGTCAACTTCGTTATAGTCTTAGTCGAATTTTGACTCCTTGTTAGTCGATTTCTTACTGGGTTGACTTACACTTTTGAAATACTCGTTACTAGATTGACTCGACTTTCGACAGGTTGGATAATCCTCATTGTCAGTCGAATTTACTCAGTTTGGTCGACTTCCTTTTGCTAGGGCGAGCCACACTATTCCTAGGCGTTTTTAGATTGTGTTATACATTTTTAAATGTTGCTGGGAGAATTTCTCCTCTCCTGGGCATAATTAGAAGTTGTGGGGCGTTTTTAAAATATGTTGGGAAGATTCCTACTTGCAGGGGCATTTTTGGATGTCGTTGGTTGAATTTAGAAGATGTTGGGCGAAATTAGATGTTGTCAAACGTATTTAGATGTTGCCTGGGCGTTTTTAGATGTTGTGGGTTGCCCAATTCGCCCTTTAGCCATTTCACTTCACCGATGGTTACCCAATTCGCTATTTGATCATTTCACTCCGCTGCCAGTGGACCGAACTCATCTATTGAGTAGTTTTCTTTACTATTGGTCAGCCCATTCCATCGTGTTAGAATTAGAAAAAAAATGAAAAACAAAAAGCTTTTAAATTTTTCTGTTTACTAGATCAGCATATCTGAGAAGAGATATAAACAGATCTGAATACAAACAAGATTTATGAGTACAAAAATAAACCTTAGCTTACCTCCTGATCAATGATAGATGTACCTGCCACATGTGTGGATGTATGCCTCTGAAATATGCTTGAAATATGCTCAGAAATTAGTTTAGCTTCATGTATCAAACCTTAGGGTTTGATCTCTATCAATATGGATTGTGGGACAGTTTTGCCAAACTATAGACCCCCAAAAGATGATGTCCACAACTTGAGACAGCAAGAACACCACAAAGAAAAACAGCAGGACCTCCAAGACTGAAACAGTAAACCCTCCACAATTGAAACAGCAAACCCTCCACTCAAGAAAAAGAAAACCATCCAGACAAGAAATCGGGACAGCAAGTAGAAACCCCCACAAGAGCCTCAGTTCAACACGCAACAGCCAGGAGGAGAGGCCGCGGCCTACACATAGCAAGGAGACAGCCCAGAAAAGAGGTTGCAGCACCTGTACTCAGGTCCGTGACCCTTGAGAACAAATCCGGCAGCCAAAGAATGGCACCTTTGCTCAGATCAACAGGTCCGACAGCACAAGGGAGGCCCTACAGCTCAGAAGGACAGATCCGGCAGTACTTCATACATCAGCAGATAGAAGAGGAAGCTCTCGGCCAATACCAAGACCAAGCAAACAACTCAGATCTGAAACTGATACACCAAAAGGAGAGGCCGCACCACACAAGGATAGAAAGACTGAGGTAGCCGCAGCAATAGAAGAGAGAAGTATGAGTGAGTGTAATGAAATGCTAGAGGGTGGGGTTCTTTTTATAGTTAGGGAGAGGGCTTAGGGCAAATATAATAATAATTAAATATTAACAATTAATTAATATAAATATTAATTAAATGTCAATTAATATTAATGTAAATTATAAAAACCCCAATCACATAAAACAAGAGGGAAAGCAAGACAACAAGGGTATACCTTTTAAGACAAAGTCAAGGGGGGTCCATAATGGAAAAGCATGTCCACACGAGTCTCATAGTGACCTATAAAATTTATCATCACTGCATAAGAGGGTACATCAACAATATGGTCATGTCCATCTTCATAGGCACTCCTAGGTCTCATGCACCATCCCGGGAGAGGGGAAGAGGATCACACATCAACACATCTTGGTATTTTACCAAGATCTACCTGGTCAAAGACTAGGTTGCCCCAGAACACATCTGGGGGCCCTAGAACACATGTAGGGTCTTATCCACCAAGGTACAAGACCAAGGATCAACCCATGCATTAAGCAAGGGTTCCCTGGAACACATCCAGGGGCCCTAGAACACATCTAGGGACTTGTATCAAACACCAAGGAACACATCCAAGGATCAATCCAAGCACCGAGCAAGGATTCCCTGGAACACATCCAAGGGCCCTAGAACACATCCAGGGACTTACTGCTTGGTCCAAGACCAAGAACCCCAGTCATATACTGTGGGCCCTCACTAGGGCCTTTTGCCATGGCTCTCACTGCTTGGTCTCATACCAAGAAACCCCAAGAGTGTGTTGGGGGCCCTAGTCCTCAGCTAGGGTCTTATGCCATCCTCCAGGAGAATGGCTCTTGCAGTTGCACTAATTTCAACACATCGGACCGTTTTCCCCTTCTTTGTTCAGTCGACTTTAATTCCGCTTTGGTTGATTGGGTTGTCTCTTGGTCGTTTCATCTTCTTTGGTGAACATGAGCTTGGTAACCGAATGATGAGTAGATTTACAAGCCATTGAACAACATGTTATTCGGAGAAGAAACTTGAGATTGGTTGGCTCCTTGAGAACAAAGAATTTACCACTTCAATGACAGTTGGTTTCTTGTATCTAGACAAGCCTGAGAACAAAGTGGTCACCAGCTGATTATAGTTTGTAGGGTACAAGCAGGGAAAGGCTCTGCAATAAACACATAAGAGAGATCTTTATGCACATAGAGGAAAGGAGTCCTAGTGGTTTCTGTGTGACAAAGCTTTATATACAAGACTAAAACATAGATCAGAAATTAATTTTCCGCATAGTATACGTGTTGGTAAAGCGAGTGGGCTATAAGTCCCTCGTTTATGGATCAATGAGGGCATCATTCCTTTCACTGCATTACTTTGGTTGAGTTTTGAGTCGGGTAGGCGCAGGTAGTGTTGGAGAGACAATAAGAGAAACATCGTGTCATCTTATTTGTCTTGTCTCTTCATATATATCATCGAGGCAAGCCTTGTCGATTCTTTCCTCATCCAATTACAGGAACATGGCATTGTTTGGTTGTACTTCAAGTTTTTGGCTTCGTGCCTGGTGAAAAACTTTCATCATTTCCTTTCTCTTAGCAGATCATTCTTCATCGACTCTAGCACATCATTTGAGGGTTGGTCTAGAAGCTAAGGCGCCTTGATGGTCGTTCATTAGCAACCATCTTGCATCCAAAAGGATTGAGCATCGTTGAGTCCTGATCAAATGAACTTCATTGGTGTTCGACTTTAGCTGATATTTCACACTGATAGATTGTGTTTGTACCTTATAACCCTGTTATCCCCATTTTGTGGGATAACTAAAGAGATGATGTCTCGAGACCCTCAGATTGCAAATATGGAAAGCCAAGAAACCACATGACTAGCAGTGTCCACTTGCACATATGGAAGCCTGCTCTATCACCACCATTTTGGATCCATTGTCAACGCATCCACCACACCAGCTAGCTTCTGGACGACACATGGGTCTTGCTCCATGCGGTACTAGTTAGGTATTGTGGCAGGTAATCACCCTAATATTTGAGGCATTTAAACATGTTGTATTTAAGTTGCTTTTGATTATAGAACACCTGCTTGGAAATTATGCTTTTGACCTTGTTTCACCTTAGTGAGTGTCATCGATTTCCTAGTAAGTGGCCAACTTTTGGGGAAGGGTGCAACTGGGGGTCCCTTGAGGGGTCATCGTACCATTCCCGACCATACTTATCACTTTCCGCTCATCACATTCCCATCACATTACCCTCTTCTAGGCCCTTTGACTTTAGTGACCCAAGAAGGGCATGTACCTCATTTCATGGGAAGAAGGGGTTGAAGGCCCAGGCAGATGGTTTCATTTCATGGGAAGAAGGGGTTGAAGGCCTAGGGGGATGGTTGTTGGCAAAAGATAAGAGCCTAAATAAACCTTTTAGATGCTCGCCCAGACAGATCTTGAGAACGATGAATTGCTTCTCTTAAAAGAATTGAAGACCTACACAATATCAAACACATAATAAATATCCCGCTTGAATATAAGACTAACATAAGTGTGTTACAACGCTTTGCATGGTTACCCCTATGGCACTTTGTGGACCTCTTTGTTCAAGTGACACTATGTTACTACCCCCCAAACTAATCGATTCACTATTGGGAATGCACACGTGTTTGGATCATGATTAATTAATGAATGGCAATAAATGGGCTTGGAAACAGGTTGCATTGAGGAAGAAGGTGCAGCACACCCCCTACAAAGGTACCCATAAATGAGATAATACGAGCCCTTGTATGTCATGAAACGCATTGACCTATGAAGTCTAAACCCCTACACACCTCATCATCCACTACATGACCTTGAAGGGGCATCCTTGGGAGCATTCCCTACTTTAGGGTTTTGGTCTACCCAATAGGACTTTTATGACACCCCTCCCATACCTAAACTTTGTCGATTGTATAGGGTCTTGGAGCATTTGTTTAATTTGATGAGGTAGTTTTGATGCACATGTTTAGGTGTCTTGTTTATTAGATATGGTTTTCAATTGCCATGATATTTTGACTTGAGATCCTTGGAGGGCATGCCTATCTTTTTTGCAGGACCTTGTTTTGTGGACAGTTTTGGAGGAACAAGCCTGGCTTGGGCTTCCATAGGGTTTGAATCCCATAGGTTGGATGCCAAGGGCCCACATGCCGGATCATGATGAGTTGCCTTTGGAGGCCTAGAAGACACCTTGGAAAACATGACCTAGCCCTCACATGCCAAACGACTTTCCTAGGAGGGGCAAAACATCACTTCTTGAGGATTGACGTCACCTAGGGCTAGGGTTTGTGGTGATGGAGGTATTGCTCATTGACACATGGCACGTTTTGAAGGAGGCTTTGAATCATGAAGGCTTTGATGAATGACAAGTGGCCTTTGGAGGCCTAGCCATGCTTCCCCAACTCCAACGACATGCTCCAAGTTCCAAAACGTCTCCATAAAGAGGTGACGTCATCTTATTTTAGGGTTTCTAATGTGCAAAAGTGAAAATTAAATATTATTATTTGTGTAAAGGGGTAAGATAAGGGTTGTCGACCCCTTATCTTATGTTTTACCCTAATTAAGTGAACAAACTACGTTTTAGACATTTTGTATAAATAGAGATCATGTGAAACTCATTTCATAACATAACTCTCCATTCTGAGAAGTACTTGGCTGAAATTTTCGCTATACTTGAGGATTCTTGGTGTTTATCTCATGTGCAGATGTTTTTTGGTGTTATCTCTTGGTGATTGGATGAGCTAAGGTGGTGTGCACCTATTGGAGGCTTTCTTTCTTGCTATTGAATGATAATTTGCTTGGTGAACTAGGGTTTGATCTCTCTCTTTCTTGGAAATGGTAAGAAAAAATCAGCATTTGTTAGCTATTTCTTGCTCTTTCTTGGTTATTGTTGGTCGAAACCCTAGGAAGAGTATGTTGGGTACACCCTCCACTAAGCTTTATTTAATTTGCTAAGTCTACAAGTCATTTTGCAAGGGTTGCTAGGAGGAATACGAGTGTGTACACCCTCCTAAATTTTACCCTAGTTTGATTAGCATACCCTAGGGAGTAAGCGTATTTACATCCCTAGGGATCTTGTTGATCCAACTTGTGTTTAAAGACTCCATTCACCCAAATATTAAAGGCACTAATCTGATTTTTGCATTGGAGATATAAAATACTTGCCTCGATAAACATGAAAGGTCATTCTTTTGAGATTATCTAACTTGGAATCAGTTTTATGCTTTATATGCTTGGTTGAGCCACTAGGGCATCTCAATTTGCTAAGTATTTCTTGTTGCTGTTATAACTTTTCATCTACAGCCATTCGGGTTGCAGAAACCCTAATACATTTTCATTAATAACTCACTACTCAACCGTTGAAATTTGTTAAAAGTCTGCCACATTAATCTACTAAGCCTAGCACGCTTTTTGGGTGGATTGTTAGCAAGTTTTGACGGCTGACTTCTCTGCTGTAATAACTTGTTTGTTACAGCCATAAGGCTGCAAATTACATCTCTGCAATACTTTGTCTTTCAGCCTTATTTCATGCTAGAGTCTTGCTCTTTCATTCTTAAGTTGAACTAGTATTTACTAGCTTGTCTCTTGCTTATTTAACGATACTTTTAGCATTTTTATTTGCAGCTATTACTATCTTTTGTTTGCTAATATATATATATATATATATATGTTTGCTGCTGCAATTACGGACAGCAAGCTTAACTTGTTTGTCCGCCTAACAATATAAGCATATACTTGGCTTGTTCTTGTGTCTCGGGCAGGTACATTACTCTTTGCAGATACTCGTACCTCTTGGCAACCTTTGGCCACCACCAAGACTCTTTCCCAAGCATTTATGTGCTTGGTATCTTGACCTATACAGGCTACACTTCCATCATACCACTTTCCATCTCATTTCCCCCTAGGGTCACCCGGGATCCCCCCCTTGAGGTGATTCCTTTATCTCTAAAGTGATAGGAATACCTACCTAAGGTGACAGTGGGTAGGTGTTCTCTAAGTTGTCGCCATTTGGTGGTTGCGTCAGGCTTTTCCCAACCTACAACTTGTGCGATAACATTTTGGTGCTATTACAGGGGAGGATTTT
>ML807022.1:197498-209406 GCA_009831015.1 Picea engelmannii | reverse complement strand
GTAACCCTCTTTCAATTAAAGATATTTTGTTTATACAAGGCTTGAAGAAGAATCTTCTTTCCATTTTTGCTTTAGAAGATAAAGGATTTAGGGTAGCTTTTGTGGATGGACAAGTTCTTCTATGGCCTAAGAATTCAAGCATGGATAAAGCTATCGTGATTGGTGTCTGAGTGGGAGGATTGTACAAATTAAAGGGACACCAAGAACAAGCCCTTGTACACAACAGTGTTAGATCTAGTGAGCTATGGCACCAAAGACTTACTCACATAAACTATAGAGCACTACCAGTACAAAGCAAGATGGTTACAGGTCTACCAGAGATTCAGGTAGATCATGATGAAGTATGCAAAGGTTGCGCTCTTGGAAAGAATGTCAAGGGGAGCTTCACCAGCAGCAATAGCAGGTCCAAGGGTATCTTGGACATCATACACTGATGTATGTGGACAAATGATGGTGCCATCATTGGGAAACTTTGTATACTATGTCTTATTCATAGATGACTATTCTCGAAAGACATGGATCTATTTCCTGAAAGCGAAAGATGAAATCTTTAACAAGTTTCAAGATTTCAAGGCTTTAGTTGAAAATCTCTCTGAAAGGAAGATTAAAGTCTTGAGATCTGATAATGGAGGTGAGTACACCTCAAAGGAGTTTAAATACTTTTGCAGAGAAGCAGGGATTAAGAGGGAGCTAACTACCCCCTACAACCCCCAGCAGAATGGGGTTGCAGAAAGAAAGAATAGATCCATTGTAGAAGTAGCGAAAGCAATGATCCATGACCAGGGTCTACCCATGCACTTATGGGCAGAAGCATCCAGTACAGTTGTGTACGTCCAGAATAGAAGTCCTCACAAGATATCGGGAAACAAGACACCTAAAGAAGTGTTCACTGGAAAGAAACCAGAAGTCAGTCACTTGAGGATTTTTGGTTGTCCAGTGTCTGTACATGTTCCAAAGGAAAAGAGAACAAAATTGGAACCTTCAAGAAAGAAGGGCACATTTGTTGGATACAGTGAGACTTCAAAGGCCTACAGAATATACATCCTCGGGCAGAGACAGATTGAGATCAGACGAGATGTAACATTTGACAAAGACGAAGCCTTCAGAAGATCAAGGGAGTCTCACATGGATGAGGACCGAGAGGAGCAGGAGGCTCCAAGGGATGCAGTCATGGAAAACTCTACATGAGAAGATCCCATTCTGGAAGTTCAGAATGAGATGGTAGAATCAAAGAAATCTATAGATCCACCCCGAGAAGCTGCAGTCAACCAAGGCCCGAAAGAGACCAGCTTGGCTCCGAAACACCTTGCAGGAAGTTGAAGGACATGCAGCTCCCAAAGGCTCTTTTAGCGAAAGCAAGAGACTACATAAGTTTTCCATCTATGTGGCAATGATGAGCAACATCATTGATTCAGAACATTCCACCTTTGAAGAAGTTGTTGAGAAGCAAGAATGGAAAGATGTTGATGGAGGAGTATCAGTCCATCATGAAGAATGATGTGGGGGAGGTGGTTTCGAGATCAGAAGGGAAGTCAGTAGTGACTTCCAAGTGGATCTACAAGATCAAGCATGATGCAGACAATAGCATAGAGAAGTACAAAGCAAGATCTGTGGCTAGAGGATTCTCCCAGAAAGAAGGAGAAGACTATGATGAAACATTTGCTCCAGTGGAAAAATACACTTCTATCAGATCGCTTATTGCCATTGCTTCCGCGTTGGGATGGAAATTACACCAGATGGATGTCAAGACTGATTTCCTAAATGGTGTAATTGAAGAAGAAGTGTACATAGAGCAACCACAAGGGTTTGTGATCCATGGGAAGGAGTCCCGTGTGTGCAAATTGAAAAAGGATTTGTATGGGCTAAAGCAGGCACCCAGGGCATGGTATGCCAGGATAGATGGATATCCGATGAGCTTGGGATTTACCAAGAGTGATGCGGATCCCAACCTTTACTATAAGGTTGAGAATGGATGCCCACTTATCTTGGTATTATACATGAATGACCTGTTACTAACAAGAGACGAGAAGCTCATAGTTGGGTGCAAGAGGGAGCTCGTCTCAGAGTTCGAGATGAAGGATCTAGGTCTGATGCATTACTTCTTGGGATTGGATGTGTGGCAGAGATCAGATGAGATTTTCCTTAGCCAAGGAAAATATATTGTTGAAATCCTACAGAGATTCGGGATGATGGATTGCAAGTCCATGACCACACCTATGACGATAAATCTGAAGCTCTTGGGTGATTCATCTTCAGATTTGGTGGATCCCACGATGTACAAACAATTGATTGGATACTTGATGTACCTAGTTAATACTATGTCAGATATATATTTTGCAGTGAATACCTTGAGTCAACACATGGTTGAACCCAGACAGGTACATTGGATGGAAGCAAAACATATGTTAAGGTACCTTCGTGCTACGATTGGATATGGATTGAGATATGTCTCGGGTGGAGATGTGAAGCTGTAGGGATATACATACTCCAACTGGGCAGGGAGTGCAGTGGATCGGAAGAGTACTTCTAGATGCTGCTTCAGTTTGGGATCAGGTATGATCTCATGGTTGAGCAGGAAGCAGACATCAGTGGCACTCAGTACATCAAAGGCAGAGTATATAGCGTGGTAAGTCGTGAAGCAATGTGGCTTTGGAAGTTGCTCGCAGGGATATTTGATCTAGAGTTGGAGCCAACTTTGATACATTGTGACAATCAAAGTTGCATGAAGCTTACAAAGAACCCTGGATTTCATGACAGGTCTAAGCACATAGAGATCAAATATCATTACATCCGAGACATGGTGCAAAGAGGAGTTGTAGAGCTCCAGTACATATCCACGGATGAGCAGATAGCGGACATTCTCACCAAGCCTTTGTCAAGAGTGAAGTATGAGTACTTCAGGGACAAGCTTGGCATGATGTCGAATGTCCACCCTCATTAAGAGGGAGGTGTGTTGTTTCTTCTCATGCCAACTAACCCCTCTAGCCAAGGGTTCCCTAGATCAGTCATGTGACTGAGGGGGTAATGCATTGTCGGACCTGATGAGAGAAGAAACATCACACGCATAGTCATGAGGACTATGGGAGTAGCTTTGTGCTACTAGATGAGACTATGATTATGGTTGATGGCATATTGTAGTAATTGTGTGTTACTCGTTGATTGTTGCTTAATCATAGGTATGACTATGGTTGATGGCATTGTAGTAGTTGTGTGCTACTAGTTGATTGTTGCATAGTCATACGAATCCTAACTATGGTTGATGGCATTGTAGTAGTTGTGTGCTACTAGTTGATTCTTGTGTAGTCATGGAGATGGAAGACTATGATTGTGGCTGATGGCATATTGTAGTAGTTGTGTGCTACTAGTTGATTGCTACATAATCATAGAGACTATTGGATTGCATGGTGGTAGCTTGTGTAGCTATCAGTTGATTGCAGTAGAGAGACATTGTGTCTCTAGATAGTAGTTGTGTGCTACTTGGAGTGATAATGTATCATTGAATAGTAGTTGTGTACTACTATGGATAGGCACAGTCGTGTTTTACTGGATGGCATTGTAGTAGTTGTGCGCTACCAGCTGATTGCCATGGACACTACCAGTTCACATTGGGAGTAGTTGTGTGCTACTTGATTGCAAAAACTGTGACCAATTATTCGAGCTATCGATGGCATTGTGGCAGCTGTGTGCTACCAGTTGATTGCAGAGTAGTTAGTGGACTACTAGACGAAGACATCGTGAAAGATACCTCCCTAGCTAAGAGGAAGTGTTGATTTTTGGTAGCTGCAGGAGGATCTTTCCCTCCTAGATGACCTTTCTTAGATGCGGAGAAGATTCTGGAAGCAAGAGATCCGTTGGACAGATGTTGAAACACCCCAGAAGAGAAGTTGGCCCAGAAGAATTAGAATAATGAAGTGGCACCTTTCCAAAGAAGAAGTCAGCCCAATCTAGTGGCCAGGAAGACTATAAATAGAGGACGTCTTGGCTCATTTGTTCACTCACTCACACTCTCTCATTCACCCAGAAGCAAGGCGCAAGTTTGGAGAAGGTGACGCAGCAGTTGTAATGACTCAATTTCTTCTTGTTCAATCTTTTGGTATCTTTCTCTTGTGCGCTACTCCTTGAGAAGGTGCGCTATCTTAGTATAGTGTTGTTATTGCAGTTGTGGTGGTATTTCTGGTTGTGCTAGCCTTGAGCTAAGGTTTATCTGTTGGACTTGCTTTGAAAACGGAATCTATCTAAGAAAGGTTGTTGGGTTTTTCCCCCATTTGTGGTTTTCCCATGATAAATCTCTAGTGTTCTTTCTAACTCTTGTTTATGCTGCTACTACTCAGTATATGATATATATATATATATATGTTAATGGTAATGAATTAAAAGAACGCTAGTAACACTAATGCTCTGTAAATAAGGAAAATCTAACACTTTGTGCCTCCTGATCGCTCAACCTGCTCAACTATTCGTGTGTGAACTCTTTATATTGATCTGTCTTTATACTTTTAGCTGTGACCAAAACCTTAATCTATTTTTTGTCGATTTTTCATATGATAGATGTATTATTACAATGATGAGTGTTCCATATATAGAGAATATATGGAGACTATCCATGAAGGGATGCATCCCTTGAATAATAAAAAACTATTTATTATTATTATTACTTATTATATATATATATATATATTGTTTAATAATCAATAATTATATTATTAATTATTAATCTAGGAGAATGTCTTCCCGATGTTGTCCAAACATCAACACTCCCTCTCAACAAGGGAGACATTTTGCATCATGCCAAGTTTGTCTCTAAAGTATACAAACTTCGCCCTAGACTTATGACACCTGTCTATCAATCCTTGGACATGTCTCTCTCCCACCTTAATCGAGGGAAAACTCCCCCTACGACTCTCCCTCTGAGCTAACTAACTCTCTCTGAGATCAAGCTCACTCTGGGTCCGCATCTAATAGCATCTAGCACCTTGAGTCTTTATCATTCCTTGTCTGATCACCATGACTAGGAAAAAGACCACACCAGGGTCGTTCACCACAGGTAAACCCTTGTGAGTGAATGTCAGCCCGATGTTAACTAAAACGTGGAAAGCACCTCAAGCACCTCGAATCCATATTATTCCTTGCCATGATCAAGGAAGGACTACGCCTGGGCCCATTTACCACAAGTACACCTTTGTGATAAATGTATCCTATCTCCCTTGGTCTGCAGCCCAATCTAGGAGAAGGTTTGTCTGATGCTTACTCGGTACATTCACTACAGGTACACCCTTGTGGGTGAAAGTCTGCCCGATGTTTCCACACATTGGAGGAACACTAGCACATCGAGTCTTTTGTTCTTTGAAGACTACGCTTGGGCCATTCATCACTGGTCAAACTACCATGACCAATCCTGGGAGAATATTTGCTCGATGTTGAAACATCAACACTCCCACTTAGCTAGGAAGGTATCTTTCCATGATGTCTTCATCTAGTAGTCCACTAACTACTCTGTAATCAACTAGTAGCACACAGCTACTACCATGCCATCGGTAGCTCAAATCATCCGTCACAGTCTCTGCGATCAAGCAGCACATAGTTGATCCAAGTGATCTGGTAGTCTCCATGACAATCAACTAGTAGCATACATGATACAGCTACTACAATGCCATCCAATAGAAGACGATTGTGTTGATCCAAAGTAGTACACAACTATTGTCAAGTGGTACACAACCACTGCCAGTAGCACACAGCTACTGTCCAGTGACACACAGTCACTGCCAGTGGTACACAACCACTATAGTAGTAGACAGCTATTGTTCAGAGACACAGTCTCCGCCAGTGGTACACAACCATCGTAGTAGCAAAAGGTCTGTCAAACATGGCACTCCCATGTGGACTTCTAGAGGCTACTCCCTCTATAAACACTAGGGTCAACTCCCCATAGTGTGAGACGTCAAGGTCAACTCCCTTGACATGTCCTTATGTGTTTCCACAAGGGACGTGTCCTCATGTGCTCTCCACAAGGGACATTGGGCTATAAGCCCCTATTTATCCCTCTCGAATAAGTGTCCTCACAAATCAACTCAACTCAGTCACAGAGGAGTACGATCTGGACTTCTAAAGGCTACTCCCTCTAGAAACACTAGGGTCAACTCCCCATAGTGTGTGACGTCAAGGTCAACTCCCTTGACGTGTCCTCATGTGCTCTCCACAAGGGACGTTGGGCTATAAGCCCAAACCTACTTATCCCTCTCGGATAAGTGTCCTCACAGATCAACTCAACTCAGTCACAAAGGAGTACGATCTAGAGAATGTCTCAGGAAGCTGCAAACATCAACACTCCCTCTCAGCAAAGGAGGCATTCTCTACCATGCCAAGTTTGTCATGGAAGTACTCGAACTTTGTCCTAGTAAAGGGTTTGGTAAGAACATCAACAACCTGCTCATCTGTAGGAAGGTACTACACCAGTACCGCCTTCTTCTGCACCATGTCCCGGATGTAATGGTACTTGATCTCAATGTGTTTGGATTTGTCATGAAACACTAGATTCTCTGAGAGCTTCACACAGCTTTGGTAATCACAATGAATAACAGTGGAATCCAAAACATGTCCAAATAAATATGCAAGGAGTTTGCGAAGCCACACTACTTCGCGGACTGCCACACTCAATGCAATGTACTCTGCTTCTGCGGTGCTCAAAACCACAGAAATTTGTTTCCTACTACACCAGGAAACCATGGAAAATCCCAAAATGAAGCAACACCCGGAGGTGCTCTTCCTGTCCATTGTGCTCCTTGCCCAATCAGAGTCAGTATATCCATGCAATCTCATGTAAATACTGGAAGTATATCTCAAACCATGTTCAATTGTGCCTCGCAGGTATCTCAACACATGCTTCGCAGCAATCCAGTGTGTTTGTCTCGGCTGACTCATAAACTGGCTAAATGCACTCACTGAATAGCAAATATCTGGTCTGGTGTTAACCAGATACATCAATGATCCAATCAGCTGTCTGTACAAGGTCGGATCAATCTCGTTGGAATCGGAAGAAGACACACTTAGTTTCTTTAGATTCGTCACCATTGGTGTAGCCATGGGCTTACAGTTCAGCATCCCAAACTTCTTTAATATCTCAACTGTGTACTTCCCCTGACTTACGAAGATCTCATCAATTCTCTACCACACCTCTAGTCCCAAGAAGTAGTGCATCATAACAAGGTCCTTCATCTCAAACTCAGAGGCCAACGCATACTTGGATTCAGCAATAAGACTCTCTGTATGGTGAGGAATAAATCATCAACGTAGAGGATCAAAATCAGAGACTCACGATTAACAGTCTTGTAGTACAGGTTGGGATCAACAACACTTTTGTTGAAGCCCAAACTCATCAGGTGTCCATCAATCCTCGCATACCAAGCTCGAGGTGCCTGCTTGAGTCCATACAGGACCTTCTTTAACCTACACACATGAGACTCTTTCTCATGTATCACGAAACCATCTGGTTGTTCGATGTATACTTCTTCCTCAATCTCTCCATTGAGAAAGGTTGTCTTCACATCCATCTGATGTAGTCTCCAACCCATGGATGTTGCCAATAATCGTTCGGATAGAAGTGTATCGAGCAATAGGAGCAAATGTCTCCTCATAATCTATTCCCTCCACCTGAGAGAATCCTGTAGCAACAAATCTTGTTTTGTGCTTCTGTCAATTGTGTGTTTGATTTTATAGATCACTTGGAAGTCACTACAGACTTCCCCTCGGGTCTTGGAACAATATCCCACACATCATTCTTCATGATGGACTGATACTCCTCCATCATGGCATCTCTCCATACTAGCTGACTAGATGCCTCCTAATAACAGGAAGGCTCGGAATCAATGATGTGGCTCATATCTGCAACATAGCACGAATATCTCTGAGGTCTCTTGCTCTCTCGGAAGGTACCACAAGGAGCTGCATGTCCATCTGCCTTTTACAGAGTCTGACGAGCCCATGCAGGTCTCTTCTGACCTACTGCAATATTTCTGGGAACATCAACTGGAGCTACAGGATCTACGGGATCAATTGGATTAATAGGCTCAACCGTCTCCCTCTGAACTGTGGGAGGGTGAGGGTGAGAAGGCACCATCTCTTCCTGTCTTTCACTATCAATCTCCATGTGAGATACTCTAGATCTCCTGAAGGCTACCTCCTCCTCAAAGGTAACATCTCTGCTCACCTCAATCTATCTCTGACCATGGATGTAGATCCGATATGCCTTCGAAGACTCACTGTACCCCACAAATGTACCCTTTCTGCCTGAAGGGTTTCACTTGGTCCTTTTCTCCTTAGGTACATGAACGTATACTGGACACACAAATATCCTGAAGTGTCCAACCTCAAGCTTCACTCATGAATTGTGTCCATACTAGACATCTCGTGGTTCCCTCATGGAACACATGTCTAAGACATATCGAGGTTCCCTCATGGAACCAATGTCTTCTCTAGGACACATCAAGGTTCCCTCATGGAGCYAATGTCCCCCAAGACATATCAAGGTTTCCTTRTGAAACCAATGTCTTGGTTCCTTCATCTAACCATCTGAGACATGTCAGTATGAAGTCCACATTCCCTCCTACTMGTCCACACAGGACCCTCCGAGGARAATGTCTCATGATGCTACCTCAAACGTCAACACTCCCTCTCACCAAGRGAGACATTCTCTGCCACACCAAGCTTGTCTCGGAAGTACACAAACTTTGCTCTGCACAATGGCTTGGTYAGAATGTCTGTAGTCTACTCATTGGCTCTCACATAATCTRAATGTAAYGCACCAAAGCAAACATACAAAGAGCATATACCACTCTTCAAACCAATACACGATCCATGCTCTTGTGTAAATGAATATACACGTGTTGTTTGAATATATTGAGGACTAATGCCACTAGCAAAAGAAATTTCCCCCTGTGTTGCGTAGTGATATTTGTTGTCGAGGGTTAGAGTCACATTGATTCCCCCCGAGGAAAATATCTCATAGAGATATAGCGTGCAATTTCTTGTGACTATTGGTTTCCACATAGTTAAGCTTGTCGTGCTTAACAAAAACTGAACCACGAGTAGTTGGGTCTTCGGGCATCCCTGCATTGTTTACATGCTCCATAAGGTTCTAGTAATCTGCCCAACTTTGAGTGCGACTTCGAGGCCGTGGAGTAAATCCTGTATGAAAACTCTCTTAATAGGGACGGGTATCTCAACAATACATTGCCTATATTATATCCTGGTCGTTGTCTGGCTCTCGATATAGAATCCTTGGTCCTTGAGCATTGTACAATGTTAACCCAATTATATATGGTGTTAGTCGTTCGTGTGCTTCATCTGCGGAAATCGGTTGGGCAATCACAGTTGCCACTCCGCGAAATTCCGAATCAGGTGGCAACGCCATACTCCACTCTAATTACAAGAAGCTTTGCCTTGTCAAATCTAGAGCAATTGGTCTCGTTCGGCTAGCGCAATAACTGAAAACAGAAAATTTCAAACAACAATGATCTTAGCGCAAATTTTTCATATGAGATGATATATGATAGATGTATTATTACAATGATGAGTGTTCCCTATATAGAGAACATATGGAGACTATCCATGAAGGGATGCGTCCCTTGGATAATAAATAACTATTTATTATTATTACTTATTATATATATTGTTTAATAATCAATAATTATATTATTAATTATTAATCTAGGAGAATGTCTTCCCGATGTTGTCCAAACATCAACATTTTTGAGATTATTCCTAGTCTAAGTCATGCATGCATGAACTACACTTTTTTTTACTCAAGTGAATTACTAAATAGAATTACTTTTCGAAAATAGAACTACTTTTTGAAAATAGAAATATCTCGAACTACTTCTTGCACGTCCATACTAAACCTATGTGGAAGTTCATGTCCAAGCTATATTTCTCAACAAGCATTGATAGGTTTTAACTTTTTAATTACTAAGGCCCTCCCCCCTTTTCCTTGAATAATTTTTATTACTTAGACCCTCCTTCCTTGTCTTGAATAATCTAATATTAAATAATTACTTTGACCAAGTTAATTTTAATTACTTTGACCTAGTTTCCCTTTCTATAAAATATATTTTTATATTAATTTAATATTATTTCTAACCGACTAATTAGATCACACCTTTTAATATTATTTTCATTACTTTGACCATGTTTCCCCCGGTTTCCTTATATATTTTTAATATTAATAATTTAATTTAATAGCATTTCTTAACAGCTAATTAGATCGCTTCCTATTTATTCAATAGGCTCACACTTTTCTGTCTTACTATAGCTTCATTTGGTTCATTGATGATGTATGGAGTGTCCACTCGAAACGTTGGACGTTTTGAAAACTTTCACACTATTCAACTCCAGAAAATCCACATAATTACGTGATAGGATCACAAATTTGAGTTGTAGCATATCTCAATGCCTAACCACCAACAAGCTAACCCTATAAAGTGAATTCCACAACTTGGACTGTATTATAATCTTCCATCTCCATGGCTTCAAACAACTTCTCGACCTACGTGGTGACACGAATGTTATACAATTACCCATTCCACCAGAATCGAGAATGGAGGGTTCTTGAACTGTTTGATGTTTTCAAGCATCTCCTAATACAACTCATTTAATAGGTTCTCTGTTACTTTAGAATTTTTTGGAACTTTACTATTTGTTCTTTCAAGCCAGCCTTCTTGTTGACATTCTTCATAGGAATATCCTCTTCAACTTCTAGCTTCCTTTCTTCTCTTTTCCACCTTCATTTCCTAATGAAGTAATTTCATTCTTCAATTTTCCTCTCACAATCAAATAGACTAGGCAACATATATATAAAATATTTGGGCCTCTGTGATTTTAACGTTAATGATAGCACTATTAGTGCTCTGCAGCTTAGCACCAAATCACCATTTGTCAATATGGACATTTACTATGCAGAGATGCCCTCTTATAGAATCTTGCTTTTACGCCGTTCATTCACAGTTAACAAAAAGATATAATTAAAAGGTGTTCTATAAAGGACCATTTTCCTCTGTGACATGATTTTAGCCTTTAAAGAGGATTTTGTAGCTTCTCAATGCAAACCTGTATCAAAACTTCTCAAGAAAGTAGCTTGATCTCTAGACTCTTATAGATTAGCTCAGACCAGTTGGAAATCAAATGAAGAATAAACAAGTATATTTTACTGCACAGAGTAATGATAAGAATTGTATCTTAATGAGGTAGTCAATTCTATTTTATACAACTAATTGGCCATCTTAACAAGCCTACCCTTTTGAAAAATGCGATGTCCTAAAGAGTGTTAAGTTACTAGCCAATGGGCAATGCTACACATCAGTGCTCCCTAGTCTTTTGTTTGACCTCTTCATATTCTTGGTGATTACTGCAGTCCAAGCTAATGTCATGATCAATTAACAATACGATGCTGCATGCTTTTTCAGTGGGTTCGGTAAATCCTTTTCACCTTGATAAATTTTATTTCACCTTTCACGACTATAACATTTTGAAATAACAAGCAATTATAATGTGTTTTCGTCTCATGTTGTATTGTCCTTTTCCAAATAATAGCTCTAGGAGATCGACATAATAGCCTAAGTGATCCCGTAGGCTATAGTTAGTGAAGAAAGAGGGAATTAATTAATTATTTAATGTCATCAGAGCGGGAAAGTAATATTTTTAAAAGGTGACATTGAGTAATTAGGTAAAAAGGTGTTTTAAAAGACTTTGAGTTAATAAAGTCACTTTACTTTATTAAAAGGGTAAAAGGGTCAAAAATGTTAAAATAATGTAACTGCAAAGAGTATTCTTATTATTATTGTTATTTTATTCGTAAGATTAATCCCCATTGTGGATTAATCATGTCGGTAATTATATTAGGACCAAATCCCCTTTTGCG
>ML807022.1:156812-186716 GCA_009831015.1 Picea engelmannii | reverse complement strand
CGCAGTTGTCGCGCACTCAATGGAGTGTCCCATGACTACAAGGACCATTCTTCCTGATCAGATCGCCATTTGTGCCACATGAAGAATGGCGGTCCTTCCAAATGTTGAAATTCACGCCATGGGCTATAGGGACCATTCTTTTAATCGAGTCACTACACGTGCCATAAAAGAATGTCAGTCCCAGACCTCTTTCTCTAATCAGGTCACCATATGTGTTATAGAGAAAATGTCAATCATGTACCAACCTCCCTAATCAGGTCACCATTCATTCCATAGGGGGAGAACCATTCATCTTGATCGGGTCACCATCTATGCCAGAGGAGAATGTCAGTCCTGGACCATTTTCTGCAGAAAATGTCAGTCCATGATACATCAACAATATGTCCAACCTGGACCATTCTCCACGGGGAGAATGTCATTTTAGTAGCACACTAACTATCCATCAACACTCCCTCTCCACCAAGGGAGTAATCTCCACAAGCCCTAACTTGTCCCTGAAGTATACAAACTTCCCTTTGGACAAGGGCTTCGTCAGAATATATGTTATCTTCTCATTGGTGGAGATGTACCAAAGCTTCACTTCTCCCTTCTGGACTTTATCATGGATGTAGTAGTACTTGATCTCAATGTGCTTCAACTTGTCATGGAACACGGGTTTTTTTGAAAGCTTCACACAGCTTTGATTATCACAGTATATTACTGTTGAATCTAGGGCCTGGTCAAATAGTCAAGAATCCAACTTACGAAGCCATATTGCTTCCGTACAAGCATCACAAGTTGCAATATACTCTGCCTCTGCAATGCTAGCCCAAGATGTCATAACAATTTGTCACCATGGGAGTTGCCATGGATTTGCAATTCATCATCCCAAACTTCTGAAGGATCTTCACAACATACTTTCCTTGACCTAGGAAGATTTCACCAAGCTTCTGCCATACTTATGTTCCAAATAATAGTGCATGAGGCCAAGATCCTTCATGTCAAATTTAGAGGCTAGATCCCTCTTACACTACATAGTGAGAGGCTCTTCACCTGTCATAAACAAGTCATCAACATATAGTAGTAGAATCACATGTGCATCATTCACAAAAGTGTAATAAAGGTTTGGATCAACATAGCTCTTGGAGAATCCAAGTTTCGTCAAGTAGTTGTCAATCTATGCATACCAAGCTCTTGGATCTTGCTTGAGTCCATACAAGGCTTTATTTAATATGCAAACATGGGACTCTCTCTCGTGCACCTCAAAACCTTGAGGTTGCTCTATGTACACTTCTTCTTTAATCACTCCATTAAGAAACGTTGTCTTCACATCCATCTGATGTAGACTCCATCCCATGGAAGCTACAAGAGAGATAATGGATTTGATAGAAGTGTATCTAGCAATAGGAGCAAATGTCTCATCATAGTCTTCTCCCTCTTTCTAGGAAAACCCTCTAGCCACAAACCTTGCCTTGTATTTAGCAATACTTCCATCCACTGGATGTTTAATCTTGTAAATCCACTTTGAAGTTAGCACAGACTTCCCTTTAGGTCTAGACACAACTTCTCATACATCGTTCTTCATGATGGATTGATATTCTTCCATCATATCTTCCTTCCATTCTTTTTGCTTGATTTTTTCTTCAAAGGTTGAAGGTTTTGCATTCACAAAAATTGTCATAAGTGATGCATAACTAGAGAACCTCTTGGGTCTCTTTCGTTCCCTAGAGGTGCCACTTGAAGCTTCATGTCCTATTGATTCCTGCAAAGTGGATTTGAGCCATGTTGGTCTCTTTCTTATCCCAGGAACAATAACTGGTTCCACAGGTTCAAGTGGTCATTTTGGTTCTTCATCAAGATGATCTGGAGAACCTGTGCTTTCTTCCTTGGGATCTTCATGTTCCTCTTCATCGTTGGAGCCCATGGAATCTTTTATAGATTTCCTATAAGAAATATTTTCATCAAAAGTCACGTCTTCGCTTACTTCAACATTTTGTTGCCCTGAAATATAGATTTTATAGGCTTTTGATGACTCATTATATCCAATGAATATGCCCTTCTTTCTTACAGGTTCCAACTTCTTTCTTTTTTCCTTGGGAACATGAATATAAACAGGACAACCAAAGATCCTCAGGTGTTCAACACTTGGTTTCTTTCTAGAGAAGCTTCTTCTGGAGTTACGTTCTTCAATATACGATGAGGACTTATATTATGAACATATATGGCTACCAGAGATGCTTCTCCCCATAGAAACATGGATAGATTTTGATCATTCATCATTGCCTTAACAAATTCTTCAATAGATTTGTTCTTCCTTTCTGCCACGCCATTTTGTTGAGGATTATGTGAGACAATCAACTCCCTCTTAATCCCTCCTGCTTTGCAAACGGAAATGAGCTCTCTGGAGGTGTATTCTCCTCCATTATCAGACCTTAGAGTCTTGATCTTCTTATATGTCAAGTTTTCCACTTCAACCTTGAATTCTTGAAACTTGTCAAATATTTCATATTTTGTCTTCAACATATACATCCATGTCTTTCGCAATAAGTCATCAATAAATATTACATAGTAAAGAGAGCCTCTAGAGACTTCACATGCATAATACCACATACATCTGAATGTATTAAGCTCAAGATCTTCTTAAATCTATTTTCACTCCTTGGGAATGGCTTCTTAACATTCTTCCCAAGTGCATAGCCTCTACAAACACCTTCATGTATTGGTTGCAATTTTGGTACACCCACCACCATTTGATTTAGAGATGGCAATGCTTGATAACGAAGGTGCTTCTATGCCATAATTCGCTAGGATTGACTTCATCATATACAAGGGCTTGAATCAATGGAATTAGACTTATCATGGACAATGTTTTTATTTGAATTATCCAATGTCCCTTGGGCTGCATACATTAATAAGACGACTTCAAACTAGGGTTGCTATTGGACGTGTGGATTTCACAGGTGCTAATCTGCACATTTTGCTATACTGGATTTCAAACCTCAGCAATCCATGCGAGTGATCTATCACAAGGCACAATCTGATGATGTCAAACCAAAGCACTTTCTTTAACTTCTCCATAGGTATCCGAATAATCGTGTTTCATATCACTCCCATCTTTATTATACACAGACTGGTCGTTCTCTACACTCTATGGATGATCCGAAGTCCGAAACTCGAAAGACCTCCTCCAACATCTTTCATGTGGTTGGGAAACTCAATGGAACAAACGATGGTAACCCCATCATTCCAATACCATCCAACATAATAGTCGGCCCTCTGGGTCCTGATGTAGTGCCCATGACGTCCATAGAAGAGATTTAATTAAATCAATGGCTTGCTTCTGCATCTCCTCGCCCATATCAACACTCTTGATGATCTCCTTCTTTTCGGAATAGGTCAAGAGCGCATACATGACCATCACAGGTCGCGTCTTCCTGGACATTGGAGAGTGTTGAGAGCACTTTGTGGCTTCCAAAATAAAGTCGCATCGATTTATGGCTCGAACGTTTTGAAATCCCAACTTATGTGGAGAATAAGAAACCTCGTCATTGTAGAAATTTAATGGCAAAATCAGCATCCACTATACTATGGCATACACTTTGCAACCTAGAGATAATTGTCATTTATGAACTCTGAAATGTATAAACCCACATTTGGAAAATATTATGAGCAGAGGTACACATTGCCAAACACTTTTGCAGCGGAATAAACACAATGAACAACAATCACACATCCATGTAATATTCAGAAATTTAGGCAACCACCCGGGGAAAACCCCAATGTGGGGAAACCCAAAGAGAGAGAGAAAGATTATATTAGCTTCAGGAAAGTACATCAGCAACAAAATTATATTTAATAGCCAAGAGAATCACTTACAAACACAATCTGTCCCACAAACTTGTTGCCTAGAAAATTGTGTCAAATTTGTATAGTTGTATGACCTTGCTGAAATCAACACCTCGATTTCCATGCCCACAATAGATTGTTGTACCTTCCCTCCTGTACGGTCGACCTCCAACAGAAAATTCACCAAAAGCTGCCTCGAAAATCGTGCCCACACTTGCCTCGATTTCCATGCCCAAACTTGTTGTTGTACTGCATGTACAGATCCGTACAGTACAACCTCTCTTCAGCAATAAAACACCGCTGCTCCTAAACATAAATTCATCCTTGGGAAATGTGCCCAATCTCCCTTGAAATCCGTGCCAAAATTTTGCTACTCACTTTCCTCTCTCAAGCTCTCTCGGAAATCTCTCTCAATCTCTTCTTCATTGTGCCTTGCACACTACCCAATGCATTCTCTTATAATTCAAAAGTGACATTTCACCTTCCAAGTGCCTTTTCACCTTCCTCATCCCTAAATCCAAAGGCCAAGATCTAATCTTGCATTTACATGATCAAGGGACATGATTCATTCCCTCCAAAATAAATCACTTAAAATATTAAAGTACAATTTCACTTTATAACATAAGTGCACTTTATGAAATAAAGTCACTTTAATATTAGAAGGTACACTTTATAAAAAGTCACTTGAATAAAAGAACCACTTTATTACAACTTTATAAAAAAACATTACAAAGTCAAGTATTCAGTAGTGCAAATATAAGGCTACTTCCGCATACAAGACAAAACATGTGGAGTACCTCCCGAGCTATAAAAGCTAACATGCCCTCTTAGCGAGGGATGTACTCGCTTCCATCACCATCATCCGGTCCCATCACATTGTTCACAGTAGGAGCTCCCTCTAAACCTGGAGCCAACCTCAACACCTCCACGGAACTTGAACCAGAAGACCTCCTCCTGATAGCTACCTTGAACCCTGAGCTCCTAGGAGAATCCACTCCACCCTGAGCATATGTTTGATCACACCAGCTGAGCGTCCTGTAGGTGCTCATAAGAGACTCCCTCTCTTCTCTCAAAATGCAAGACTGAATCCTTGGGCCCATGGCAGTCTCAAGAGCCTCTTGATCCTCATCCAACAATGAATCATAACTTGAAGGTTGTCCTCGCAACATGTACAACTTGTCCACCCGGTCACCAATCAACTGTGGTTTAACTGGGTCCACTCCCTCCCTATAGATAAATACATGTCCCCTCTTGAACAATGTACAATATCCAACATCCTCCAAGGCTAAGATTGAGAGCAAGTTAACCCTCAACCCTGGAACAAAGAGAACTCCATCAACCTCCAGGAGTCCCCCATACTCGAGTCAGAATCTAACCCTTCCAACTCCATGTACAAGTCGTTCCATACCTTCGTCACTCTCCACCAGTCGATAAGAACATGTCTCTGTGATAATAAGGAATACTTGTCATGTGACAAGAGGCTCTACTGTCAACAATCCATCTATTATCACCCCCAAATCCTCCACTACCGACACTGGATACTAGAGTGACCAAAGCAAATTCATTATCAAACTTGGATGAAAAGTCCTCCATAGATGTTGTAGCAATTGTATCAGGCCCCTCTTGTTCCTTCTTCTTCTTCCTCTCAAGACACTGAGAAGCAAAGTTCCCCAACTGGTTACAATAGTAACATCTGACTTTACCCAAGTCCCTCTTGGAATTTCCTTTCTTCTTCCCCTTGCCCTTTGCAGCAAGAGCAACATTCTCTTCATCAACTCCATCTGCCTTCTGTCCACTGCTCTGAGATCCTTCCTGGATCTCCTCCTGAGTTAAATCATCCCATGGTCTGCTCCAATCTGGAAAATGCTCACGACCCACCACACACTTCACAAAGACTTTCCATTCCTTGGTGAAACCTTTCAAGGTTATTCTCACCAACTCTGAATCTGATATGACCTCCCCAACTGCAGCCAACTCATCTTTCACTTGAGCTACCTGGGTAAGATAAGAAGACACACTCCCCCCCTTACCCATCTTGGTATCATGCAGTGTATCCTTTAAGGCCATCTTCTGATTTTCACTCTTCGCCTCATACAAGTTTTTCAATGCATCCCACATCTCTTTGGTTGTCTTCTTCTCAGCCAAGTGAGGGATAAGGTGGTCCTTCACCCCATCTATAATAATCCTCTGAGCTTTGGCCTCCTTAACCTCATGTAAATCCAAAGCTACAGGGTATGCTGATGGAACAATGACTATGGTGTTGACAAAGCTCCAAATTTTGTTCTCCTTGAGAATATTCGACATCCTGACTTTCCATTTCAAATAGTTGGAAATCCCATCCAACCAATCCTCATACCTGATGCAAACAACCATCTCCCTGTCAATAATTCAATTGAAAAGAAACAATCAAGTTTCCCCCCTTCAAATCTTGCCCAAAATAACATTGTTCATTGTAACTCGGAGCCCAAGCTTTGATACCATGTAGAAATTTAATGACAAAATCAGCATGCACTATATTATGTAATACACTTAGCAACCTGGAGATAACTGTCATCTATGAACTCTGAAATGTATAAACCCACATTCATAAAATATTATGAGCATAAACACACATTGCCAAGCACTTTTGCAGCGGAATAAACACAATGAACAACAATCACACATCCATGTAATACTCAGAAATTTAGGCAACTAGCCAGGGAAAACCCCAATGTGGGGAAAACCAAAGAGAGAGAGAGAAATTACATTAGCTTCATGAAAGTACATCAACAACAAAATTAAATTTAGCAGCCAAGAGAATCACTTACAAACACAATTTGTCCCACAAACCTGTTGCCTAGAAAATCGTGCCAAATCCGTACAATTGTACAACCTTGCTGAAATCATCACCTCGATTTCCATGCCCACAACAGGCTGTTGTACCTTCCCTTCTGTATGACTGACCTCCAACAAAAAATTCACCAAAACCTGCCTTGAAAATCATGTCCACACTTGCTTTGATTTTCGTGCCCAAACTTGTTGTTGTACGGCCTATATAGATCTGTACAATGCAGCTTGTCTTCAACAATAAAACACAACTGCTCCTAAACATAAATTCATCCTTGGGAAATGTGCCCAATCTCCCTTGAAATCCGTGCCAAAATTTTGCTACTCACTTTCCTCTCTCAATCTCTCTCGGAAATATCTCTCAATCTCTTCTTCATTGTGTCTTGCACACTACCCAATGCATTTTCTTATTATTCGAAAGTGACCTTTCACCTTCCAAGTGTCTTTTCACCTTCCTCATCCCAAAATCCAAAGGCCAAGATCGAATCTTGCCTTTACATGATCAAGGAATATGATTCATTCCCTCCAAAATAAATCACTTAAAATATGAAAGTACAAATTCACTTTATAACATAAGTGCACTTTATGAAATAAAGTCGCTTTTATATTAGAAGGTACACTTTATAAAAAGTCACTTACATAAAAGAATCATTTTATTACAACTTTATAAAAACCCATTACAAAGTCGAGTGTTTAGTAGTGCAAATATAAGGCTACTTCCACATACAAGACAAAACAAGTGGAGTACCTCCCGAGCTATAAAAACTAACAATCATCGCCACTCTCAATTTACAAAAGGCACCCACAATAGTGAAATGAAGCAAGAGTATGGATGGCGCAATAAGTAGAACATTGTACTGCAATCATACTTCTATTGCCCCGCTCAGCTCAACTCAAGAGTATGGATGGCGCAATAAGTAGAACATTGTACTGCAATCATACTTCTATTGCCCCGCTCAGCTCAACACTCAACAATATTTGATTTCAAGAATATACCTTATTAGACTATGTTAAGATCTAGACTACCTGCGATTCGTGCTCCTGGCCACGCTGGCCACGATGGTAGCTAAGGTCAGGGAAATACACCCCCTTCACAAACAATGAACTATTTTCTAAATACTGTGGCAACTCAAATACTGGCCCGGATAACATTCTGAAAAGGCTTGTATGTAGAGTCCACCAAATACGTCAGAGTCGTTCCAGAATCAATGATAATGCCTTCATTTCCATTTGGTGTCAAAACCATGCAGCAAAAATTGAGTTGGCCAATTCTGCAGATCGATCCTATGACTCCTCTTCATACTACAAACACTGAAATGATTTCCTTAACAAAATGGAGGACACACAAATTCCTTCTACACAACAAACAAACTACTCTACTCTCCTTTAGTTGTCTATCTTCCTAGGCCTTCTCCCGAGGGAGCTAGGCCCAGTCTCGCTTTAATACCATGTTGAATTTTTATATGAGATGATGTGTGAGATCAATCAATTATTACAATGATGAATGTGCCATATATAAATAACATATTGTGACCATCCGTGAAAGGATGCATCCCTTGGATAATAAATAACTACTTATTTATTATATATTTATACCTTATATTATAAATATATTATATTAATAATTAATAATTATTAATCTGGGAGAATGTCTTCCTGATGTTGTCCAAACATCAACAAGTAAAGCCAAATAATGGTTATAAAGTCCAACAAGTCAACCAACTTTGAAATTTCCTTAAATAAACAACCTTTATAGATGGTCAACTCCTATAAATACTTAGTTGATCTCAATCACAAGCTTAATTGGAACTTCAATATTGAAAAAAGAATAGTGGCAAGATGGAAGGCATAACATCTTGGTAATTAACCAATGTAAAGATGTAGAACTTTGGTATTGATATAAAAAAAATATATCACTTTTCTCTAGCCTCATAATGCTAGTGATCCTCTATGGTTGAGGCTTGGAGTGGAAGCATATCTTAGGAAACATTGAATATAATTGAGCAAATATAAAAACATTCATTGTTGACAACTTCAAAATTAAAAACAATACTCCCTACCCACAACTTGTATGTTCCCCGTTGAATGTGAAGCCCTGAAACAATTATTCTGTACAAGCACAAACTGGAAAAATCTGACCAAGTCAAGCTTCTCATAATTTCCATGCACTCATGCTTAACCCATCTTCAAGTAAAAACAAGTTGGAAAAATGACTTTCGTAAATGGTTAAAACTTTGGGACATGCATGACAATATAACCCTTTCTTATGACAAAAATCTCAATCTGAAAATTGAAATTGAAATCCTAGCAAGACAATATCAATGACAAAAGAAATCTATGTTATCATATAAACACCATCAATTCATAGTTTCGTACTAGTATGTGCTTGGTTCGAATCGCCTTGGGTTAGGTGCACTAGTTTACATCGACAATTTTACTAGGGATGCCATCCATGAATGTGGGGAAACATCTCTTGGGTTTCGCCATGAGATTTTCCTTGAAAAAAAAAACGTCATCAATCCTAAGATTGATCATCCTTCCTACCTTAATAATATTGCAAGCCTCAAGAAAAAAAATAACAATTGRTAAACTAAGAACTAACTTGAACGAGTTGCATGGTGAAACCAACATATGGATTMTTTTGAAAACTCCTTGAAAATAATACATAATCCATGCAACTTAGAAAAGATTGAAGATAAAGCTTGTTTCATTCTATTATGCCCTTTATACAACAATATTAGTTGTGTGTATAGTGATATATGCAATCACAATTTAMTTCATGAAATATTAAATCAAGACAACCAAACTAAGCTCAGAGACTTTATTGTGAATATTTGAGATTTTAATTTCCTAAGCCTTATTGATSGAGTCTAAAGGATGTTAAAATACATCATCATCATTATCATTTTAACTTGTCATGCMCTTAATAACTAAGACATAACTTTTAYGAGTTTCATAATTTATTACTCTTCACTAAACCGTCCCACTTATGAAAACTTTAATGATCTTGGTGYTTTCATGTTGACCATGTTYGAATATAGAAATGGCATTCTAAAGAGTATTTAGTATGATTACATTTATTTGTCCAATAAACTTTTTTTGTSAGAGGGAACAATAAACATCATCATCATTGTGACTAACTAAGCTTAGATACTTTTGGAGAAAGTAAGCTATAAAGTCAAAACCAATCTAATTGATTATTAATCAAGGAGGTGAAATATAACACTATTGACTTATTTATTGATGTATTGACTTATTTATTGATGCACTGTTGGTGTCTTGGAATTGTTTTTAGAGTTATAAAATCTTGTCTCCTCTCCTCTTTTAACTTAGACCAAAACATTATAAAACATATACTAAAAGGCCTTTTTATGACTCAAACATAGAACTCTTCCAACTAAAAAATGTAATCCTACAAAAAAAATGTAATTTAACGTGTATGAGTGTCAATGGAGGCTTGGTTAGATGGTCCAGTATATGTGTTTAATACCCCCCACCAAGCCTGAAGGCATGTTTCAACAATTATGGGTCTATTCACCTATGAGAGAGGGTTGTTCATGTGGTTTGGGCCAAGAATAAGTTATGGGTGACCTTATAAAAATATATACCCACTTAGGGGTATGTAACAAGTTCCTCTAAAACTAAGTAAGATTTATAATGAAAAGGGTAATATGCCTCCCATCTTCGTAATGGTTTTGAATCTCAGGTGCGAGGATATATATAAATAGGCAATATTATCCACCACGAGTCTTGTAATAAGCCAAATAGTAGAAAATAAAGTGGTCTTCCACAAAGCCCCCTTATTACATAGCTAACACATGTATTGGTCATGAGATATATGATATCAATCTCCATCGTAGCTAGTGAGAAAAACATGAATTGTTTGTTGAGTACACAATACACCCTTTAAAAAAAATCAATTTTAGGTTACCACTTTCTTTTTTGTCATTTTACATTGCTTTGTGTTTTTTTTCTATAGACTGCGTATTGAGTTTCTTCAAACTGATGCATTTATTTCTTGCTTTCTTCATGTTTAAGATCTTAAGAAAACTTAAAAAAACTATCATGTTTTGCGCAAGAGAGAAAAATAAAAGAAATAATAAAAAGAGGGCTTAAAACACAAATATTCTTCAAAGTATTTATTAGTCCATTAGGTATCGGGGAAAAAGAATGGGGTATAAACATTCTTGAACTCTCGATGTTGACATGAGCCTGAAGAAAAGCATTGAAAATCTATCAACATAAGGAGAAAGTAATGTAAGTTTAAATAAAGGTGTGGTGTCAAGGTTTCCACCAATTGTCGATAAGCCATCAGGCATCGACAAAAATCGTAGGAGTTTCAAGGCAATACAATGAAGGATTTTATTGAGCGTCGATAAGCCATAGGGCATTGGTGAAGCTCTTATGAGTGTGAAAACGAATGTTGACCTTTCACATCAATGACCAATAATCCATTTAACGAAGGAATATCTTACCAAGCGCTAAAGGAATATCCCGACCGTCTGATCTTGAACAAGGATGAATCTTAATCATTGAATCTTTCGCATGTGATTTTGTCCACATCACCAAACATAAAGGGCCACATCACTGAATGTACTTCATCCTTGCTACTATGTGTCTGCCACATCATTATTTGTACAAACTACCCGCTAGAATTTTCTATAAAAAGAGGTCTTGATAGTTTGTCGATATGTTAGGTTCCCCATTGATGTCAATGATCTTCCAATTCAAGTCTCGGTCGAATGCCAATGAATCAAAATAATTGTCAAGAATATTCATGGCATATGCTTTTGGGTTCTGCATAAAAAAACACCAAAGAATTAAAATAGTTCAGACTTTTTGTCGATGCCGATGAATGTGACAGAGCACACCAATGGTCAAATCGACAATCAACGATAAGATTTCCTAAGCACTTTTTTCTCGATGCTCTGAAAGAATATTTGAAGGAATATTATTTTCAAAGGTTTACTATAGATAATGTCAAAACCTTTTTTCCAAACCTTGAAATACTTTTTCCAAAACCCTGATAGCCGAAAATGATGTTTTTTGCAAGCGTTGCAAAACGTTCTAAAAAGTTCGTCAATGGGGCAAAATATCATTTCGATATTTTTACTTTAACTTTTGATTCCAAACTTCATTTGGGGCATGTATTATACAATTGGAGAGGTCTCGTCTAGCTATAAAAATTTGTAGTTATAAGTTTTTCTTGATTCTGCATTGTTTGCTTCTGATTTTTTAAATAAAGCTATGGTATGTAAAAATCTTATTGTATTTTCGCAATAACTTTTGATTATGATATTTTGAGAATGTATTATTTAATTGGAAAGGTATTGTCAAGATATACAACTTTTGTATTACAAACTTGTATTGATTTGGCACCGTTTGTTTCAGGTTTGCGAAATAAAGGAAATTAGGCTTAAGGAAGAGACTTGAATGTTTTATTTAAGGTCAATAGATTGTTTTATCTAATAAATTTGTTAGGGTAAGAGATTTGTAGTCCTAATATACATTTGTTATGATCCAAGTAAAGTGAAGGGGAATCATCTAGAATGGTGAGAAGAATTTCAATGTTGTATTATGCAAATTGATGGATTTTTGTCAGCTGACATACACAAGCATGAGAATGGAGTTGGAAGAATTGTTGACTAGGCGCATGACCATTCCAATTTTAGATGATTATTGAAGATTGAAGAACAACTCAATTGGAGTTCATTGTGCCCAAAATAGAAAATCAAATTAAAGATGCATGAGATTGCTAAAGAAAGAACATCATGTTGAATTATTTAATCAAGGAAATATTTATGAGGTTGAAAATGCATGAATTGAAGTTGGAAATTAACTAGAGATGTGGCCGATGCATGGTCTTTTGCATGACTATTTTATCAATACTTTTGTTCACTAAAGATGCAAATTGCATGGCTTTTTACAAAGTCATTTTTAGTTTTGTGCCATAATTATATTAGATTTTATCTTATAAATAAAGAGATCAACCTCTTAGTAAAGGGTCTTTGATCTTTGGAACAATTTCAAGAGAATTGTAAGCAGAGAAGTATTTCAAGGACAAATTCAGAAACTTTCGAGGTCAAGACGTTTTGGTTTGCTGAATTTTGTTTATTTATTCATCATCGTGTATTATTCTACGACTAATTAAATGTTACAAACATCTAGTAAGAATTTCAATATTGTTAAGTGAACTTATTTGGTTGAATGAATTGTTGAATACTTTCGGTAAACTATCATTTGATTTATTAGTTAATCTTATTTTTGTTACTTGGAATAGTGTAGAATTATTTCTTGATGTTCTGTTGATAATCGGTTTACTGTTTTCTTGGATAATATATGATAAGTAGTAAGTTCTTAATAGAATTATTTATTTGAGAATCTAAAATTTCGGATAGCTTTCATTCATTTGTAACACACCCAACCCCCTAAGTACCATTTTGGAGATGGGGTATTAAGTTTTTGCCTCTTATAATAATCTTGAATCATCTCTATCAAAACTCCACCATCTTTTGCTCGTCAAGAGCTTTCCAACGACAATAAGTTTGAACTGAACTAAGCTTCAGGACAAGAGTTATGACCCTTCGAAGATTCTTGGGTTTACATATGAAACATCTCTCTTACCACCACATGGCATCCTCGTGCCCTCTCAGTGTCCATGCCAACTGATGTGGCAATACCATGGTCTTGAAGTGGCACTAGCCTAGCCTACCACAGTGGAACTTCGGTCCATGCAGGCCTGCATCCATCATAACTCGGGCCTTCTCCCAACACACTCTTTGATTTCCTCCGATGAATATGGTATCGAGGAATATTCCTCCTTGATACCATCCATTCAGATTTTGAGCAATTCGCGCAGTCTCTCCACTTCGAACCCAAGGTATCAAGGAATATTCCCTTTCCCTCAATGGACGGTCTTGATGCACGCAAGATCTCCTGACCTACAGTTAGGATCCATTTGATGCCTAAGGTTTACCAGTCCTACTGGACTCCATCAACTCGTCAACCAATTGAAGATTAACATGCATCATCACAATGATGCCCTTAGTCAACATCAACTCGCCATGTCACCATAGGGTGCTTAGGCTTACTCGACTAGAGAATGACATTTGTTCCTCTCCTATAATCCAATTAAAATATTTAATTAATATTTCGCATAATAACATATTTGGTAATTAATTACTTAAACCCCATTAAGGATAATTATTTTCCACAAACTAATTATCCAATAATTAATTTTTGCTTAGCTTAAAACTCCTGGCCCAATGATTATTAAGGTTTTTACATTCTCTTTATCCCCCTTAGAAGTAGTTTAGCACTAATTCAATTAATTACTCATATGATAATTATGAGTAATTATATTACAACATGATAAGGTTAATTAAGCCATAACAAACATAAATTGGTTAACCTTAATTAATGTTTATAATTCATTGCCCACACTAAATTTCATGTGATTTAACATATATATTAATATATGCACATTTATTATTAACTGGAGGGGAAATGATTAAATATATTCAATTTGATATTTTTGTATTACCTCAATTCAAACCATATTCCAATGTCTTCACTATTGAAATACGAGTGCCCCTCTCTTTACTCTGACCACCAATCACACAGGGGCAAGGTTTAATACTATTAAATTATTTATGAGTAGGACATATTAAAAATCTCGCTGTCGCTCTGATGGGTTCGGAATTTATTTGCATTCCCCTTCCAAATACTCCGAAGAGTCAACTCCGAAAGTATTTAGCACTGGAAAAGCCTTGAAACTTGTGCCTATTTATTATATATTAAAAGTTATACCAACCCAGGAGATTATTTAACATAATAAATAATTTAAGTACTTAAACCTCCTTCACTTGCAATATTAAACATTTATAATATTACAACATTATAATACCATTGAATATTTAAATCAATTCGGACTTGAAAGGTGTGTACTCCTCTCAACATTTCGACCCCAATCACAAGAGAATATTGTTTAATATTAATATATTCAATTAGGACTTCCTAACACCCATGCCATTGCTCTCATGGCTTCGAGGTTTGTTATGACACTCCCTCCCATCCTCTCTGAATAGACTTTCGGTCTGGGTATTTGTGTACTCTGAATAATATATATATATATATATATATAATCTTCTGTAATTCAGACCTTCTTCACGTGCTCCCCTCTCAGTGATCTGACAACCAATTACGATGGAGCAAGATTAATTATTATTATATATTGAAACTTGTAGAACATATTTCTCATCACAAGTTGAAGCCTTCGGAGTAAATTTGCACGTACCCTTCTCGTTACTCTGATAACCAATTAGGAAAGAGAAGGGGTAATGTTTAAAATGCACTTAAACTTCATAATGTCCATGCCATCGTTCCTATGGATTTAGACTTAATTCTCATGCACTCTCTCTTCCACTCTGAAGGTGGGACTTCGAAGACCAGTCACCAACAAGCTTAGTTTAATATTTATTAATTATATAAATATTTTCATGTTAAAAGGATACATGAAGATACATATATTTTACAAGCCTTTAATAATTTAAAAATTATGTGTTATATACATACTACTGTGTTGAGAAAAGAATAGGAGAATTTATATAAATCCATTAATGAAGTTTCTCCAAGAATCTTTGATTTGTCTGAATAAAGCATGAATTTCATAACTAGAAAATTTCAGTGCAATTAAAAATTTTTACACGTAAGGAAGGAATTTCCATTCTCCATCACTCCCACACTAGGTTAAGAAATTTAAGAAATTTATAGTTTTCCATTATAACATTTTGCAACCTTATTATTCAATTAGTAGAATATCTAGATCGTGACCTTGGTATTTTACCAAAGTTTACTATTTGCTCAACTTTGCCTAGAAAACATATAAATACATAAATGCATTTACATATATACACCTATATTTGTTTAAATATTTTTTTCATATTACTATATTTTCTTGGAGTGGAATTCTCCATGGTAATACAATGGTTTTTACCAGGGATTACTAATCCCCTATTTACCTGCATTCCTTTCCTTATTACTGTGTTTTACCATTCTTACCAAAATTTAAGGAAATTGGTCCTAAGACCAAGAATTTTCCCCACAGTAATTTTACATTTCTACCAGAATTTACTGCCCACCAAAATTTAAGGGGATTCCTCCCAAATTTACGAGATTTAACACAAGTTTAACATAAATATCTATTTACGCCCTAAATAGAATTTTGAGAACATTTGTATTTTAATTCAAGTAGGAAAATTTCATGTTTATTTCCTAATTAGTTTTCCTCAATAATCATTTATAAGGACTTTTAATGTATTTTCATATTTGGGATTATTTCCTAAAGTCCGCAGAGATTTGATATCCTCTAAGCTTTCTAGCATAGGATTTGAGGACATACTAAAATAGAACACTATTATGCAGAAAAATCACTCTCTTCTTTCAGATGTTTTATAAATATTTTTAACTGTCCAATCATCATTTCCCAAGCATGCATTAAACTGTACAACACAATGAATCACAACATCCACTTCCAAAAATATTATTCTTACACAGAGCTAGCCAAGAGATAAGGAATTAAATCAAATGCGCTTCAACTAAGACATTCTCTTTATTTTACTTAAATTTCTCAAGTCACTTTTGTCAGAAATAAAACTTACACAGTTCTAAAACATAGTATAAAATTTTCTTTTATCTAAACACTATAGAGATTTAACCAAATATATGTATCTAGAAACCAGATGGTGATGCAACTACTGAAAGGAGTGCCATTTTCCTCCTAACCGTAGGCACAACAACTCCTAGATGGATTTACCGCTAGCCACCCCCTAGCTAGATCATGATGCTCTGAGAGAGACTCTTCTTTCTGTTCAACAACAACCAAGGACGAAGGTTACTCTCCTCCTCCCATAGGAACTTGGTAGATCAATTTTCTCTCCACCAAGCAAGGGGGTCTGCAATGAGTGCTTCCTCAGTCGTTCATCTTCTCTGCAACCCTGTTTATCAACTTGGTTAGAAAAACGTTGACCAACCATTCCTGTACTCAGAAACAAATTCGTTTTTCAGTTCTCTTAAAAACCAAAGAGCTGCACATGCTCTCCCTCTTGCCTTCTCCCTCTCTGCCCAAGAATCTCCTACCTTTTCTTTCCTTCCTCAGCAATATTTCGTGGGTCAGGTTAGGAATTTTTTAGATGGGTACTATGCCCATTGCCACATTGAATCTTGAGGAAGACTTCCCAACTACCATCTTGGTTGGTTATTAAATTCTCTAGGTCAGAGGACTATTCTGGGTTTAAACAATTTAAATCCAGCAAAGTATTGTTCTGGTAGGGGTGATCTCAACCATTACTGGTTCCCCTCATCATCTCTCTCGTGCATCATGATTTACCTTGGCAATCCCTCTCATCAGTTTTCCAAGAGTTTCCTTTTTGTACATTAGTAGCATAAATATTTACACTACCTTTTTAGTAAAATACAATGATATTTACAAGCTGGGGGAAACATGGGTATTACAATCCCCTCCCCCTTAAAGGAACACCATCCTCAGTGTTCTTTGCATCTCTACAACACTAATCATGCCTCATGTTTCAATGACTTTAGCGACATTTCCCATTTATCTGCTTGGTCCTTTCCGAAACTCTTGGCCTTTGTCACATGCCTATAATGATTTCAAACAACAAGCATATTAATCGCAATTTCATGCAATTTTTTTTTACTGTTGTTCAAAACTCGAGGGGAAATATTTATATCAACACAATACTTATCTATGCAATTTTATGGATCCACATCCAATTGGTTGTCTTACTAACTTGTCCCACTATTTCCTTGGCATACCCATTGTGTGCATGATCCCAATAAATAGTTTACAAGAATTATTGAAGTCTCCTCTTCCTTGCGATCACTCACCCTAGAGGCCCAGGCTCATGCATCCCCTTCTCTGTTATACAATCCCTCGAGAAATCCATCTTGCCTCGCCGAGGCTTTTTCACAAAAGAAGAGTTTCTGAGACTTCACCAAGTCTTATAGCCGAGGCGTCCCTCTGACTTGCTCTACTGAGGCGTCCCTCCAGCCTGTGTTACCACAACACAACATATTCTATGGTGATCATGGCTTATCACAAGGTT
Organism: Picea engelmannii; assembly: GCA_009831015.1. Taxonomy (NCBI): domain Eukaryota; kingdom Viridiplantae; phylum Streptophyta; class Pinopsida; order Pinales; family Pinaceae; genus Picea; species Picea engelmannii. The sequence goes on along the minus strand of ML807022.1, from coordinate 168,942 downwards.
CTCATGTCACAACAACAATATTTTCCATGCTTTTCTAGCTTGAAAACCATCATCTGTCCCTTCACGACAAATAATTCATCTCACCTATACCACATGCATACAATAACCATGAGATGTTATCATCAATTCCAATTTATAATTTCTTTCAAATCTGTCACCCACAGATTTCCAAATTCCACATTTTTATTTTCATATCTATTCCACCCAAGAACCGGATTCACAAGTATGAGATTTTTCTTCTCATAACAGTTTGGCTCAGCAGGCCTTGTGCTTCCTTATGGGCTTACTTATGCTGCCATATCCAAGACCCTTCTTCCTGCAACTTCATCTTCACATAACCAAACAAGTTGTTAGTTATCACGCACATTATATCTTCCAAACTATGCATACTAAAAGTCAAATCATTTTGATCTATTCAATGATACAAAGGAACAATAAATATCATTATTTATGCATGCAACATTTCAGCGTACCAAATTTTCCAAATGCAATTCAAATATTAAATGACTTTAATCAACGTTCTAATGTTCATGGCCACATTCATACCCAATGCACCCTTGCATTGATTTCAAGTTTTCCACACTTTATGACAAACACTTTTCCATGGTGTGTTGGAGCTCAACCAACTTCTTCACCATATGGCTTATTCATTCTTGTTCATTATTACAGCAGGATTGTGCTTCCTGCTACAAACTGATCATGTCCTCATAATATGAAACCTAACTTTCATATGGTTGCATCTAAACACTTCTCTCCTTACTGGTAGCGAGTGGTCCCAATACTCATGGCCACCCACTTCCTTTCTTTAACACCCTTACAGTGCATGTAGAGTATTGGAAGGTCATTCTTCCTTAATGGGCAATCTATTGTCTGCCCTCTTATGCAAGCATGCATTTTCTCAATGCATTCAATTCAATGTGTTGCCTATGAGTACTTTTGTTCCCAATCACTCTTGATTGGTCAATGTACCCATGACACTATTGATTCATGAGTTTTCTTACAAGGATTCTTCATCATCCTTGATTGGCATAGATTTCCTCTCTCTATTTTTCAGATTCTTCTTTCCTAAATCTTACCCTGTTTGGGTAGCAATGGTATACAATAGCCACTCAAAATTATTTTCATATCAGTAAGAAATTAAAATACTTCAGAGGGGATTCTTACAAAATCCATTCATACCGTATGCCACATAGGCATGAACATTTTTATACCTGTTCTGGATGCCAACACCCTTTTTCTGATTTTTACCTCATCAATAGTGCTCCATGGGGCTCCCAAAGTCCCTTAAAAAATATTTCAACAACAACCTTCTTGCATTTATCCTTTACCAAAGGTTATGTACCATTAGCAATTGTCCTTTCCCAACAACTCCAATCATTTCCTACACAAAACATGCATTATCACATTCCAAATCATGTCAGTCGTCATGTTAACTGAAATATATGTATCTAAATCAGTAAAGCATTTTCAGATATGCCCCAACATATATTTATGCACTGTATCACATTACCCTCAATGTTTTCACTAGTGCAAACATAATCAAGTCTCTAGTTGTCTATACAGTCACACATTTATCACCATTCTCATGCTAAAACACTCACACATGAAAACATATCATCTTATCGTCTTAGAGAAACAAAATACACAACAAGAAAAAGGATTTAAGGGACTCTTCCCTCTTTCCAACTCCTTCTACACGGTCTAGACTTTTTAGCTTAACTGAACTATTCCCAAGGTCTCACTGCCTTTACACATTCATGGATTTAACCAAATTTATACTTGTTTGTTCATTTTTCTTTCACCAGTTGTACTTGTTCCCACAACTGTTCTTTTAAGGATTACAACTTTGTTAAGAAATTCAAAGTTTTAAAGTGAGAAACATATTACTCCTTTTCTCCTTCTTTGTTTTTGCAATCTACTCCATGCTGGGATATTTCATATCTTTTCCTTGAGTAGTCTTGGTTAGGTTTACCTTAAGCTTCTTGGATAATTCAACAGGCTACAATAGTAATATTTTTGTTCACAATGAATTATGAAAGTGTGAATTTTGCACATTACTCTTTAGTTATCAGAATGTTCGGTATTCATTTGTTAGTCTTTCATTCATGCATTATGTTTTAGAATGTAATCCATGGTTTTTATATAAATAGGATTACATCCCACTTCCCAATTCTGAATAACCATTAAGGTTGTGACTTTGGTCTTCTGTCAGAATCTTTACATAGTTCCTCCACATGGAACTCCTTCAGCATGCAACGCTTTTGTTGCACATCCATCACTATCTAGAGTGGCCTTAGCTTCATTATTTCATAGGTTTACTCAAAATTCCACAAGGGATATAAACATGCATCTTTATTATGCATCTATATTGTTCATCCACACATATCCATTGTTATGTTAAATTACATTCATAATGCACTTAACCACATGCAATCCTTGCAGGCATAATCATGTTGCCTTTTATCACAAAAACATAACGTCCTTGCTCATTTATTCTGTCAACAATTTATTCTATCTTTTCCCAAGGAAATGGGATACATCCTCCTCAAGTTATTATTTTGTCGATATAATCAGGCCCTCCAACATAGGGTTAACCATGCATCCATGGCATTGCTCAGATATGAAAAGTACACATATTTCCTCACAACCTACTTGATCAGGGAGTCATATTATACTTTTAAGCATGTATACATATATTTGTATATATGTAGGTGCATCACTTGCACCTTTTTACCTCATTCATTCACATTGATATTTTAGTTTTAATATTAGTGTTCTTTAGTGAGAGATTACAATCAATCATATGACTAGTCTCACAACCATAATTCATACTGATGCTTCCCTCTCTACATGGCAACAACCAACAAGGGATACTTTCCCCCTTTCTACTGTAAAAACCTTCCATAAATCAGAATTCAGATGGGTAGTTATTGTATTACCCAAGGCAATAAGATAACCACTTCTAGTCTTTTCTTCATGCCTCAATTCATTCTTGGTCAACATATCTCTACAAGGGAATATTTTCCTAAACTCTCTCTTATTGCTATCTGAGTATACCAATCCATATCCATATGGATACCATCCACCTTTGGATGTCAATATGATCCACTGGTTGTATAAAGGTGTCCTGACACCTCCTTAATAACACCTTGCATTGGTCTCTCATTAATCCTTACATTCTTATCTTAATAAGGCAATATGCCACAACATTATCAACATTTCATTCTTGTTGTTAATTCGTGTTGACATAAGGTCATTCTCATTTAAAAGGTCCATCAATAGACCATACCTTACAACCCACCATAAATTATAATATGCCTAATTTGCATGTTTAATATTTTTCCATATGCATTCTAGCATATCCTTGCGCACCAAGCATTTCATCTATGCATGCAATGAAAACATATTCCACTTGCTTACCTATTGCATAGGCACACCCTTAAGTTATTAGGGATATACACTCCCTTAGCACATCCACGAGCTCCTGAACTTGCTCATGTCACTTTACTTCTTTCATGAAGGTTATTCTCATCCCATAGGGCTCCTTTTTACTTTGCTAAATGGGTTATCCCAATAACAGGTTTCAATTAAGACAATACAAGTAAGTTGACCTCACATATTTCCATAAGGCTTCTAGATATGGGGAAATATACTCACAAGGCCTAATCTCTTATTTAAGCAACAATTGTGATTACCAAAGGCTTCATAAGACCACATTTGTAAGCAACCTTGCAACTTATTCAGTTCATTCACATCCAAGTCTTTCTATTAGTGCCTATCATCATAATACCACTACTGTAGGAGTGGCTATCATTCCCCCAAGGTAGCGATATGATTCTTCTGCTACAATCCAGCATGATTAGATTTTTGTTGAGTAATTCCCAACAAAATTTCAATCTGTAATCCTTCTCCTCTAGAAGATTATGTAGACAATCTCCTTGAGACAATAAACACTTTCAACATGCTCATATTAGCCTTCGTAAAATAGACTTGTGACTATTCTTCAGCCCATGCAGACCTAGTGTTTGAGTGATGCTCTACTAGATAGGGTAGGGTAGGGCTCCCTCCCCCTTAAATCTTTCTAGTAAAATTTAATTGACTCTTTCATGAGCCCAAGCAAGCCAAGTGTTGTTGCCTGTTATGATACCACTCTGTAACACACCCAACCCCTTGAGTACCTTTTTGGAGATGGGGTATTAAATTTTCTCCTCTTCTAATAATCTTGAACCATCTCTATCACAAATCCACTGTATTTTGTTCATTAAGAGATTTCCAACGACAATAAGTTTGAACTGAACTGAGCTTTGGGACAAGAGTTATGACCCTCCGAAGATTCTCGGGTTTACATAAGAAACATCTCTCTTACTGCCACGTGGCATCCTTGTTATCTCTCATTGTCCATGCTAACTGATGTGGCGACACCCTGGTCTTGAAGTGGCACTAGCCTAGCTTGCTACAACGGAACTTCGGTGCACGCAGGCCTGCATCCATCATAACTCGAGCCTTCTCCCAGCACACTCTTCGCTTTCCTCTAACAAACATGGTATCGAGGAATATTCCCCCTTGATACCATCCATTCGGATTTTGAGCAATTCGTGCAGTCTCTCCACTCCGAACCCAAGGTATCGAGAAATATTCCCTTTCCCTTGATGGACGGTCTCGATGCATGCAAGATCTCCCGACCTACGGTTAGGATCCATTCGATGCCTAAGGTTTACCAGTCCTACTCATCAACCAATTGAAGATTAACATGTGTTATCACACTGATGCTCTTAGTCAACATCAACTCGCCATGTCACCATAGGGTACTTAGGCTTACTCGACTGGAGAATTACATTTGTCCCTCTCCTATAGTCCAATTAAAATACTTAATTAATATTTCGTAGAATACCATTCTTTGGTAATTAATTACTTAAAGCCCATTAAGGATAATTATTTTCCACAAACTAATTATCCAATAATCAATTTTTTCTTCGCTTAATACTCTTGGCCCAGTGATTATTAAGGTTTTTACTTTCTCTTTCTCCCCCTTAGAAGTAGTTTAACACTAATTCAATTGATTACTCATATGATAATTATGAGTAATTATATCACAACAAGATAAGGTTAATTAAGCCATAACAAACTTAAATTGTTTAACCTTAATTAATGCTTATAATTCACTGCCCACACCAAATTTCATGTGATTTAACATATATATTAATATATGCACATTTATTTATTAATTGGGGAAAAAATGATTAAATATATTCAATTTGATATTTTTGTATTACCTCAATTCAAACCATATTCCAATGTCTTCACTATTGAAATATGTGCGCCCCTCTCTTTACTCTGACCGCCAATCACACAGGGGAAATGTTTAATACTATTAAATTATTTATGAGTGGGACATATTAAAACTCTCTCCATCGCTCCGATGGCTTCGGAATTTATTTACATGCCCCTTCCAAATACTCTAAAAAGTCAACTCCGAAAGTATTTAGCACTGGAAAAGCCTTGAAACTTGTGCCCATTTATTATATATTAAACATTATACCAACCCAAGAGATTATTTAACATAATAAATAATTTGAGTAATTAAACCTCCTTCACTTGCAATATTAAACATTTATAATATTACAACATTATAATACCATTGAATATTTAAATCAATTCGGACTTGAAAGGTGTGTACTCCTCTCAACATTCCGACCCCAATCACAAGAAAATATGGTTTAATATTAATATATTCAATTAGGACTTCATAACACCCATGCCATCACTTCGAAGACTTTGAGTTTGTTGTGACACTCCCTCCCATCCACTCCGAATAGACTTTCGGTCTGGGTATTTGTGTACTCCGAATAAAAAAGGGACACACACACACACACACACACACATATTGTTTCATGTTTTAATTTAATCTACGATAATTCAGACCTTCTTCACGTGCTCCCCTCTCAGTCATCCAACAACCAATTACGGTGGAGTAAGGTTAATTATTATAATATATTGAAACTTGTAGAACATATTTCTCTTCACAAGTTGAAGCCTTCTCTTATAATATATTTGCACGTACCCTTCTCATTACTCCAATAACCAATCAGGAAAGTGAAGGGGTAATATTTAAAATCCACTTAAACTTCATAATGTCCATGCCATCTCTTTGATGCCTTCATACTTAATTCTCATGCACTTGCTTCCACTCCGAAGGTGGGACTTCGAAGACCAATCACCAACAAGCTTAGTTCAATATTTATTAATTATATAAATATTTTCATGTTAAAAAGATACACAAAGATACATATATTTTCCAAGACTTCAATAATTTAAAAATTATGCGTTATATACATACTATACTGTTGCGTTGAGAAAAGAATAGGAGAATTTATATAACTCCATTAATGAAGTTTCTTTAAGAATCTTTGATCTGTCTGAATAAAGCATGAATTTCATAACTAGGAAATTTTAGTGCAGTTAAAAAAATTTACATAGAAGGAAGGAACTTCCACTCTCCATCACTCCCACACCAGGTTAAGAAATTTATAGTTTTCCATTATAACGTTTTGCAACCTTATTATCCAATTAGTAGAATATCTAGATGGTAACCTTGGTATTTTATTAGAGTTTACTATTTGCTCAACTTTTCCTAGAAAACATATAAATGCATAAATACATATTTGTTTAAATTATTTTCCACATCACTATATTTTCTTGGAGTGGAATTCTCCATGGTAATACAATGGTTTTTACCAGGGGTTACTAATCCCATATTTACCTGCATTCCTTTCCTTATTACCGTGTTTTACCATTCTTACCAAAATTTAAGGAAATTGGTCCTAAGACCAACAATTTTCCCCACAATAATTTTACATTTCTACCAGAATTTACTACCCACCAAAATTTAAGGGGATTCCTCCCAAATTTAGAAGATTTAAATTTAACATAAATATCTATTTATGCCCCAAATAGAATTTTGAGAACTTTTGTATTTTAATTCAATTAAGAAAATTTCATGTTTATTTCCTAATTATTTTCCTCAATAATCATTTATAAGGACTTTTAATGTTTTTCCATATTTGAGATTATTTCCTAAAGTCCGCACATATCTGATATCCTCTAAGCTTTCTAGGATAGGATTTGAGGACATGCTACAATAGAACACTGCTATGTAGAAAAATCACACTCTCTTCTTTCAGATGTTTTATAGAGATTTTTAATTGTTGAGTCATCATTTCCCAAGCATGGATTAAACTGTACAACACAGTCAAGCACAACATCCACTCCCAAAAATCTTATTCTAACACACATATAGTCAAGATATAAAGAATTAAATCAAATGCGCCTGAGCTAAGAAATCCTCTTTATTTTACTTAAATTTCTCAAGTCACTTTTGTCAGAAATCAAACTTACACAGTTCTAAAACATAGTATAAAATTTTCTCTGATCTAAACACTACAGAGATTTAACCAAATATACTTATCTAGAAACCAGATGGTGATGCAACTGCTGAAAGATGTGCCCTTTTCCTCCCAACCATAGGCACAACAACTCTTGGAAGAATTTACCACTGGCCACCCCCTAGCTAGATCATGATGCTCTGAGAGAGAATTTTCCTTCTGTTCAACAACAACCAAGGATGGAGGTTACTCTCCTCCTCCCACAGGAACTTGGCAGATTAGTTTTCTCTCCACCAAGCAAGGGGGTATGTAATGAGTGCTTCCTCAGTCGCCCATCTTCTCTGCAACCCCATTTATCAACTTGGTTAGAAACACGTTGCCCAACCATTCCTGTACTCATAAACATATTCGTTTTTTAGTTCTCTTAAAAAATAGAGAGTTGCAAATGCTCTCCCTCTTCATAAATGGTCACCAGACCCATTCCTCTTGCCTTCCCCCTCTCTTCCCATGATTCTCCTACCTTTTCTTGCCTTCCTCAGCAAGATTTCGTGGGTCCAAATCCCAAATTCATGGGTCAGGTCATGAAGTTTTCAGATGGGTACTCTACCCATTTCCTCATTGAATCTCGAGGAAGACTTCCCAACTACCAACTTAAATTCTCTCAGTCAGAGGTCTATTCTGGGTCTTAACAATTTAAATCCAACATAGTACTAGTCTGGTAGGGGTCATCTCAACCATTACTGGGTCCCCTTACCATCTCTCTCATGCATCATGATCTACCTTGGCAATCCCTCTCAACAGTTGTCCAACACTTTCCTTTTTTTACATTAGTAGCACAAATATTTACACTACCTTTTTAGTAAAATACAATTATATTTACAATCTGGGGGAAACAAGGGGTATTACATCATTGTTGCCAAAGTTTATCCTTAGCACAAACTTCTTCAAACCCTTTCATTTATTTATTTCTCAATATTAGATAGACCTAAAATATAAAACAATAAAAAAAAGTACGAAAATAATGACATCAAATAACTTTTAAATCCCATCGAATGATTGTCGAACCGTTCACCTGGAGGATTATTCCATACCAAACATGGAGGAGTCTAATTGGGCCTTGTCCTTGGGTTTAATCCTTGTTGTTGAGAATTAGGAATCCAACTCCCTCAACATTGTCTAAGATAAAAGCAAAGGTTATGAGATATTTTCCCTTGAGATAGCTTAAAGTAATGATAGAATCATTCTAAACATGGAGACAAGTATGGTAATAATAGTGAAGTTTATGAGAAAGTGGCTCTCCTGGTGAAATCCAAGTATACCTCAAATATGTTTTATGAACTCCCTCCATTATTTTCTCTATGAATATATCTTTAAGACACCTTGTAATTAAGAATAAAGATATTGGATGGTGGAAGATTGTTAATATCCATCACAAAAGAGTGGGAAGAGTTCTAACATCTACATACTAAGAATGTTAGTAGCCATGCTTGACCAAATACCTCTTATTTAGTCAATCTCCAATAGAGGCTTACCCTTGGGATCCTCATTGTGAATTTGTGTAATATGTGTACGCATATACATCATGGGTGTTTTTTCAATTGGATCTAGTGTAGGTGGTTGAGAGTATGAGTGTTATCCACCCTATTTCCCCCTCATCTAACATGAGGAAACCTTGATCACATTTTAGCGACTAACACTCTTCTAGAGCCGATCTTCCAGTGCACATTCAAGTTCACATATGTTGTGAAGTATTACTGCTCGGTCATCCAGGTCTCAGATTCCATTATTCCCTACAACCTTTGCTACATCATGTCTTGGGCTCACCATGGGATTTCCAACCAACTTCAACTTTGATCGTTCAACAATACTATATCTTCTCACATTCATGCCTCAAATTGATACACATACAATTAGTGCTCTACACTTCCATGACTTGGTACTCTGGTTTGGTGGCATTATTTCAATTATTTCATTATGGTTTCTTGTATGGTTTATTGCTTAGACATGGTGTGATATCTTTAACTTAGTCATAACTGTGGTGAACACTACTTGTGGAATATAAAAAGACTTTGTAACAATCACAAACTTTATTCCTTGTCTCATCATACCATGGCGGGACATAGATTCTAAGGATAAGTGTGTCATCCCTTAGGTCAGCTTGTGACTCTAGGGAATTAGGTCATTGTAGTGTGTCACAAATCCCAAACCATATTTAACACCTTTTTCATCCTTCCCATTTTCATTATGTTCCATTCATCATACTTCTCATTCATGATTGATTTGTTGTGTATCACTCCACAAGGTCCAAGCAAATTAAAAGAAGACCCCATGTATAGAAGCCCAAATCAAAGAAAGTTGAAAAAAGGCTAGAGGAAAGAGCAAAAATATAAAAAGGCCATCTACCCCTAGTCCCATGCCTAAAAATGGCATATGTAAAGAAAAGGACCAAGAAAATAAAGAAAAATTAAAGAAGGGGATAAATGTTAAATCAAAGGATAAATGGTCCCTCTCAAAGGATCACATGTGGAGTAAATGAGGACATCTAGCTCTTGATAGCTAGCCAAAGTAGACATCCGCCTCAACATCATAAATATATGGTCATTACATGAAGTCCCCTTTTCCCCTTTCCACAATCAACCACCATTAGCAACTATTTCCAACTTTGTAACATAGGAAATGCACCTTGATCTTAGGGGTTGACACTTGTGATAAGGCCTAAAGGTTGTCCCACCATGGTTAAGCTTAGGAAAGTTGTAAAATTAACCCAATGTTACTTGGTTTCTAGAAGATATCACYTATGCTAACCCCTAATTAACTTATGGATAACCTTGAATCATCACTATGAGTTGGAACCTTGCATTGGGGAACCATGACAAAGATTTCCACATCRTCAACACACTTTTTTAGCGCATGGAGCATGATTTCTTGGCATTTTCAGGCACTCTTGGTGAAGGGGGCACCCCTCATGGACCCACTTCACACATGGATGATTATTTGGCACATTACTGAGATGATTACTTGGATGTATGGCAAMCACCTATTAGAGTAGGGTGCACCTTTTGTGGGTCCCTCATTCTACTCATGTCAACTCTAGCGGGACACACTCCTCTTGTGGGCCCCTCGTTCCACTCATGTCAACTCTAGCGGGACACACTCTTCTTGTGGGCSCCTCATTCCACTTATCTAGCTCTTGGTGGGGTGCACACTCTTTGTGGGACCCATWTTCCACTCATGTTGATTTCTTGTGGGGCACAACTCTTATACGACCCATATTCCACTTATGAGAAATAGTTTTGCCCATGGTTTTGAGGCAAGWCATTGTATTTACCCATGGTTTTGAGGCAACACATTGTATTATCCCATGGTTTGGGGGAAGCTCATGTTTTTTTCCCATGGTTCCTCATCCATGGTTTGGATGGGGCGCCTCATCTATATAAGGAGGCCCTATCTTCATTGTATGGGGGGTAGATATAAATGGAATAAAGTCTCTTGATTCTATTATCATCTAGTGTATGAGGTTTTGCTGCTAGTATAGTATTTTATGTGTGGGCATTAAGTTTCTTGGAGCATATGGGAGCGACCTCTTGCAAATTTTGGGGAGATTTGTTAATCCCTAAATAGTGGCTCATTACCCCTTAATTGGGGCATATTACATTAGTAATGTTATTTTATTTATATAAGCTTTAGTCCATTAGTTTTAATTATACCTCCTAGTCTCCTATATATACCAAGGAGACATTTTCATTTGGAATCATCTTGGAATTGAACATTTATGTGGGCATAAGGAGGTTTCCCCCTCGAAGAGGCTTATTATCTGAATTTATATCTTTTTCAAGGCATTAAGTACTTATTCTGAGGTTTTTCTATGATATATTGATATTTGGTTCCTAACATATGTTATCAAAGCTCAAGGTTTTGGGGTTTCGCTGCTACATCTCAGACACCTTGGAATTTTCACTATAACTTTTTTTCTACAAAGATTCAAAAGGAATGTCTTGGAGGATATTTAGTAGATAGATCAAGGTACGTTAGGTTAGAATTTCATCTCCTGAGGCCTTATAATTTCATAGATACAACCTTTCTAAGATAGGGTTCTGGAATCATTCTGAATTGAGTCATTGCGGAATTTTCGCTATAATTTTTTTTCTGTAATGTTTCAAACCCTGAACTCTGGAGGCTATTCAAAGAAATTAGTAAGGTATCTGTGGTAAAAATTTCAGCTTCCGGGTCATCTTACAATTGTAGATACACTCTGTGGAAGATAGGGTATCTGAATAGTCCTATTGACTAGTCTCAAGTAGGTGTTCCGGGTAAAACAATCATAAATTCTTCCTAGAGTATCCGAATTGAGTGAGACCAATTGCATTGGATAGTGGATAGACAATAGTAGTTCTGGTACAAATTTTAGAATTTATATCAATTATTTTGTGCAGGGCACGCTATACAAGTGAGATCTCTTGAAAAGGAAAAAAATCAGCAAGTTGTGGGGAAGTTACCGTAAATTCCACTTGACACATCCAATTTTGATCGGACCTATGTCATTGCAGAGAAGAAATATCAAAGACCTACAAAAAATGAAATTTCATACTCAAAAGGGACAAAATTTTGGAGATACAATAAAAGGAAGATTGTTTAGTAGAACTACCTCAAAATCAAGGTTTAAAGTGATACTTGGCCAACATGCCACCAACAAAGGGAACTTCTACACCAAATAAGCCTCCAGACAATCCTACTTGGACTCTTGATGA
>ML807022.1:139717-150740 GCA_009831015.1 Picea engelmannii | reverse complement strand
ACTGCAACAAAAATGACACCATTTATGGCACTCTATGGATACCACCCTCCTTCCATCACTTCTTCTCTAAAAGAAAAATCTAAGGTTTTGTTGAGCACTCAACACACCCTAAAACGTCTATGTCCATTTCTACTTTTTGGGTACCACTTGTTCCTTTGCACTGTCCGTTTTCACTTCAGTATGAAACTGATGCATGCACTTATCTTTTATGTTTCATGTTAAAATTGTTTAAAGTCTACTAAAACGCACTACAAAGAATCATCATAACTTTAAATGGGACCTAACAACTACTTAAGGAATCGACAATCTAAAGTTTTCCCCAACACACTTAAGAAGTTTGGCATCGATAAAGGTCATAAGTGACAAAAATCGCTTGAGAAGTTCAAAATAGCCAAACGTCGATCTTCATCGGCGTTGGTGAGCGGAAGTCTCTCTTTTCTACGAATAAGCTTCGGCAGGAATATCGCCGAAGACCAATCCGTTCGGCGTCGGCAGGAAAACAAAAAGAGTAAACGCCGCACAAGGAGAGAAGTGGTATCGTCGACCACTGACTCCCGATATGATTTCGGTGTTGGAAATTTACAAAATGATAATCCACAAAGAAAAACTACACATTAATCTTCATTTTAACACTGATCCCCAACACCATCCAAGGATCAGAAGTCGTGGTATCTAACTCTCCTTACTCACCAGCTGAATGTTAAATTTATGTTTAAATATTTTAATAACCCCGAGTTAATAATGCCACATCAACATCCATCGATATCAGAAGTTTTGAAGGGAACATATCGACAAAATTACAGGGCAACTCAGAATAATAACAATTATAAATTCCATATTTTGCGCGAAAACTTAGATAAGAAAACACAGTAAATTTATATACAAAAAGGGAACGTAATACATCTAAGACACTCTCATTATTTTCGTATAATTAGAGCTCCCACCAATCTCGGTTACATATAATTAGACACGACCGAAGTCCTGACTAAATGGCCCGGCCACAGTGAGAATACAAAGCCCTTACAACACAAAATGGAGAAAATTGTCAAGCGTTGCTTCAGAGAACACAAAGCAAGAGCCTGCCCATTATATAGCCCCTGCACACGGACCTCCTCCTGGATTACTCCTTGCACCCTGTAATGTTTTCTTTTCCTCTTTCACTACATCCTCTGTGCCTCACGCAACTGCACAATTGTATCTTGTGCTTCCCGACACTGCCTCTGGAGCCAAAATGCGTTTCCTTTGTGACCCTGTGACGCCGATACCTCCCGATTCTTCGCCGCTAACTAGCTCCGCAACTCTCTATTTTCTTGGTAGAGTTCGGCTATGGCAAGTTGGGCTTGCTCTAACTGCTGGATGGGACTCTTAACGGGAGAGCCTGGTGTCTTTTCCCTTCCCTTTTGTCTCCTTCCTTCTCTACTGATAGTCCCGACAGGTTCCGACCATTTAGTGAACATCATAGACCCCTTAGTGGATGGAATTACACTCAGTTCATATGGGAGGCAATCTTCTTCCCTTTTTCCCTATCTTTCCTAGGCCTTCCCCTCCTCCATGGTGTCTACTCCTGAGAGGGTGTGACCCCCAACATTTGTCTTTCATACGAACTTCTCTCCACCCCTACCTCCGCTGGAGATGCTGACACCTTTTCCATGCCAAGGCCAGTACCTCTCATTGGAGCTTTAGGGGACACCGGAAGCCACTAAGAAAGAATCCCAGGCACACTGGGGCTCAGACCTGGCACTTCGGGTACCTCGCAAACCCCGTCCCTTGTTTAAAGGGGATCCCATAGTGCAACAACGTAGTGGCTAAGAAGTTTGCGGATGGTAAAGGACTACTACACGGAGTTTCGCCAGAATAAACTCGCAAGACCAATGTTACAGAGGTATAAAATCGACATATGCATAGAATTCCCCACAGAACTCCTAGGATTTATAGCGGAGCGAAGGAGAGAAACGGAGCGTGCCAAAGAACACTCACGCCTTGTGATCGGATGTCTTGAAGATTCAACGCGTCACAACTGCTCGACGAATGCAATCCATAACGCATAAAACGCCATTGATTGGAGTTGCAGGGAATATACAGTACAATCACTCCAATCTCTTTAAACTCCCCGGCTTCCATTATTAATGATTGATAGTTAACACACTCAGTGATACGACCTCTAGAGGCATTTAACGACTTCCTTATTACAGTATCCGACCTTTTGGGAGCATACTCACGCACGTTCGACTTTGGCGTCTTTTCCCAGCCCCAAAGGTCGAGCGGCTAATGTGACGGTTCTGACGCTCATATCTGCCATACTTAATTTGCTACGCTATGGCGTGCTGACATATTTCATTTAAACTGAAGAGGAGCGGAGACGTGGAGAAAGACATCGCAGGTCGTTCAAAGGGGTGACTGGGATCATGTAAGTATTGCACGATCGAGGTTAATGAAATCCACAGGTACGCATCGCTCTATTCTGTTGTTTGTACCTTTTATTATATTATTTGATCTCTAAACTACCTCAACCCCGATTGCGGGAAATATTCTCGATTACCGAACAAAGCTTGCTCCATGATCTCACCGAAGAACTCAAAAGAAACCTCGAAGCTAAATCAAAAGAGCAAGGAAAGATATCAAGCTCCCCAAGTTCGACACCCCCGACAAATCTGTCGACCTGAGCGACGTAGTCAAGTTGCATGCCAAACAAGACTCGATATGGACCGAAGATCTCGCAAAGATGACCGATGCAAGGCTAGGGAAAGTGCAACTATTCACAGAACATCCGATCAGGGCCCAAACCATGCAACAACAGTTGAACTTCAGTTTACTAAAGTACCGAGTGCATGCATTAGACATCAGGGGAATATATGCAACTTCGATGGAACAACACAGGTTTCCTTGGGCCCAAACTTGTGAAGAACTGTTTATCAGCTGGATTGAATACGAGAACAATCACCCTTCCCAAGAAATATCTCGAGTTGACTGTTAGAAGATAACACCACATTGATATTTTTGCTTTATTTAAACTACACTTAGCCGTTAATTTCAGTTAGACTTTATATTATAAATAAGGACATCAACCAATTAGTCAGGGTCGATGGTTTTTGTAAGAACTCTTTCTTTTTGGTTGTTAAGAATTATTTTGAAGTTGCTAGGAATTGAGAAGTCCTTCTGGACCAAAGACAAACTATTTTCATCAGATGCATGTGATTGGACTTGGAGAAGAACTACTTCCTATTCTGTTTCATGAATGATGCAGTAATGAGTAAGATAAATTAATTCTATTGTCAAGTTATCTGGTGCAATGTCTTGACGTTCTTTGCTTTAATGATGAAGATAAATCGTTGTGTTATTATGTGATGAATGGTTATGGTAGATGAATTATTTTGCTTGCCATTATATTATTACATATGTGCTTTCTTTTTGATAATTAGTTTAGTAGACAGTAATTGGATGCTCACATGGTTAATGTATTAGTACTAGGCCTGTGGTGTAGAGTCATTGTCTGCATGTTGAGCAACGGGTTATCCCAAGCTCAACCTCTTCCCTAGTAGTTAAAACTTAATCCTGTTAGTAGTCAATTTGGTTTATACTGGCTTGCATTTCTCATATCAGCCCCACCCAAGACAAAATACAGAAGAGAATAGTCCTAACTGAAGGAAGAGCCTTCACAAGAAAACACAAAGCCCATCGATAAGTTGGCTGTATTGCAAGATCTGGAGAACCATTCCATCTTCAAATGCTGCAGAGTCTAATTGGGCCTCGGTGGCGAGTTTGGTTCCTACTATTGAGTTAAGGGATTTATGACCCATCAAAAAAATTGGCGCTAGAAGGAGGGCCTGAGAATGAATGGTTGAGTATATATTTTATATAGAATTTCAAACAACCTACATATTCGTAACAACCCACATGCATGGCTAGTCATTCAACAGAAAACCCACACATGCTGAGTACTCCCGAAGTGGGTAACTCACCCCAACCCGAGGATGAACCTTTTCACCCTGAAATACCTTATGCCCTTCCTCACGAGGAAGTGAATCAATTCAGGAGAATCACTAGAGCCTACGTCCGATAGATCGGTGCGTTGTCCTTAGCTCCCATCCTCCCTCGAAGAAAACAACAAAGTAGAACAATGATTAGCACTCCCGACGAGGTTTTCATACACTCCATAGAAGACTTAATAGATTTTGTGATTACCGAAATCCAACAACCTCTTGATCTGATACCCAAAACGCCAGCCGATGACATCTCCAAGCAAAATGAATTTTCAGAAGAAGAAGAGTTTGACTCGGATTCCAAAGATATGGAAGGTAATAATAACCATTAGTAAGAAAGTGAAATCCCAATTCAGAACAACCAGCCTTGTTTGGTCGGAGACGCCATGGCCGTCCCTGGACGAGTACATAATCTTCCCCGGCATCTGGAGAAGCTGCTTCCTAAGTACGACCCCGAAACTTCAGGTTTACCTGAAGATCATATCAAGAAGTTCATACTCCCAATCAAACTTATGAACGTTCAACATGAAGACGTAGTCTACAGACTTTTCCCCTACATGTTTGAAAATTCACCTTCCACGTGGTATTTCCATTTGCCAGTAGGATCTATAACCAGCTGGACCAAGTTCCAGAAAGATTTTCTATATTAATTTGCAGAGGAAACTACTACGGGAGCACGGATAGATAAGTTGTTCACAACCACCATCAGTTCGAAAGAGAGGGTCAAATATTTCAATCAGAGATTCATGACCATCTTAACCAAATTCCAGCCCGTGACAAAACCAACTCAAGAGTTACAAATCGAGGTTTATGCCAACGCGCTCCCGGCTTCTATTTCTATGTTTGTAAAAAGAGCAGCTAAGAAAACCCTGGCGAAATTTTTTGAAGAGGCCAAGAAAATAGAATTCTAGATGAAAGGATATAAAGAAGGCCAAGCCTCTCTAGTAAAGAAAGAAACCCAACACCTTCCGAGGAGAGGACTTCTTTCAACTAGACCGCTGGGAAAATCGGTTGAACAAACTCCCGACAAAGGTAATGGAGATATAGAAGATCTACAACGCATGGTTAAGAAATTATCAAATGAGATCATAGACATGAAGAGAAATGCAGGAGAGAGAAACCAAGGCCAAAGGCCTTATAAGCCTTTCTTTAAAAGAAACCCGCCTTTCAAAGCAATTGAACCTCCCCCAACTAACTTAAATATTGATCTAGGGAATGTTGTGTCTGAATCTTTTCTGTACTTATCATCAGGAAAACCACTCTGAAAGAGACTTCCCTCAATGGGTATTTGCCATGAATTTGATGGCCAATCGGTTTCTATATGAAGTCTCCCTGACCGAACAACCAAGCAGTTCGATTATGAATATTGATGACCAGGAAGAAGTCGACCCACCATGAGATACAACCATGCTGATATGAGATCCAGACCTTATCATGCCTTCCGACGATCTGTTTGAGTCTTGGGAACAACCCGTGGAAGCTTCAGTGATACAGACACGCAGTAAGGGTCCACCTAGCTCGATAAATACCGACACCACCTAGGCCTCGAAAAGTAAGATAACTCCCGATCACCCGAAAACATCTTTCGCTATCGGTAAAAACCCTGTACACATTTTGTTATCTCCTAAAATAAACCAATTAGTTTATTAAATTTTTAGGTGATAGCATAGTCATGAATAAATGTCATATTTAAATTTTTGTGGTCTAGAGTTTCCAAGTAAAGGGAATAAGTGAGAAACTCCAAAATAAATCGATTTGTTGTTTATTACTTTCAAAAATCAAAGAAAAGCCTTTTCGATGGCTAACCATTGTTTTAAAGTTGAAGATGAGCCGCCGCAAATTCAAGCTTCTGGCGGCAAAAGCAATAGTTGGAAACACGAAGGAGCCCCTGAAAGTGAAGAAGCAGTTTTAGGCATTGCCTCTTCACGAGTTCGAAAGGGAAAAGAAGTAAACACATCATAAAGGAATGGTGACCATTTTTATGAAAGTTTGGCATGTTTACACGACCTTATCACCGATTATGGAATAATCATTTCGAATTCAGTTATGCAGCCTGTGTGAAGGTGTGATGTCTTATTAGATCTGAAGGTTATCCAACCATCATTACATTTCACTTTCTCATTGCTGGATCCTTGTTTACATCATCATTGTTGCCATCATTCGAATTCAAATCCCACGAGTTTTGAATGCCTATGAACAATGTTTCTTCCCACCACTTGATCATACAAAGTTCATTCTTCATCACCAACAAGTTCTTTCCATTGGTAATCTCTCTGTTTCAGGTTTCTACAGATTAGCTTCTGTTTTGCAGATGGGTAAGAAACGAGGTGGTCCACTTCTCAGGAGGGACTTAGATAGTATACAATATCTACAATCTCATCTAGAGATTCATCAATATTTCTTAGATGCAGGCTGTCTCACTTATGTGGAAAAGCTACATGATGGATACCACCAGGGTATCACAGAAGCCTTTGCAAAATCATATGATGGAAACAAAGCCACAGTTGGCCCTTTGGAGATACAAGTTGATGAATTAGCCATATCCTCTGCTACATGCATTCCAAGAACATGGAAAAAATGGTTCAAGACCACAACCACTAAGAATCTGGATTTCAGACCTTATTTAAAGCCTGAATTCCAAGACATAATTTGGAATAGGGATATCCCCACTTCTCATCTGGAGGAGAAGTGGCAACCTCTTCTCAAAGCCATACAATTATATATAACTACAAAGGGAAGATATGATAGGGTCATGTTATATCTCTTCAAACTTATGGATCACTTTACAGGAAAGGTTCCTCTCAATCTACCATACTATATTCATAGGAGCTTGACAAAGATGTCACACAAGGTTCAAACTAAACCTAACCATATCCAAAATGCCTTGTTTCATTTTGGCTTGATCAAAATGATTATTGTAGAAGAATTGAGGAAAAGGGAAAGAACATGGGAACACTTTATGTTTTGGGGAGGTTTTGAGTTAGAGACTCAACCTGATAAAGGCAAAAGGAGATCAAGCAAAAAGTCACCAACTCCTCAGAGCAGTCTAAAGAGGAGGAGAGCCATCACCCCTGACCTCTCAGAAGAACCAGCATCCAACTCAAGAGTCAAGAAGGAAAAAAAAGAAATTGGTCTTCAAGGAAGTTGTAGAGCAAGCTTCAACTTAGTAGACCAAGCAAACAAATGTGCTAAACCTACCCTACTCAGACTCTGATTCTGAGTCAAACAAAGAAGAAGTCCCTGCTTATCAGATCATAGAATTTTCTATGGAGCAAGCACCGGAGACTGAGATGTTCGCAGGTTATGAGGAAGGTGAAACATCAAGCAAGAAAAAATCTAGTAAATCACAGAAGATTAGCAAACTGAAGGATAAAATAGCACAACAGGAAGTGCTAGAGAGGGTGATAAAGGCCATATATGAGATTTTATCAAAGAATTTTGCAGAAACCAATGCAGCCTTTGAAAGTTTGGCACTTAAAAGTGTAAAGGAAAAGAAGAAGAAGAAGAAGACCATAAAGGACAAAAACAGGCTATGGAGAATAGCCAGGCGTTTGAAGACAAAAGTCAAAATGTTGAAGGCTAGAATAGCTACACACCTAGATTTCCACGTTCCAGCAGAGGTTGTTGAAAATTTGCAAGAAGATCAATCCAAATAATTGAGGAGAAGACTCATTTTTGAAGTGTTTATGTTTTTGGCAAACCCAAGCTTTTCGATGGCATAATCAACATAACAACACATAGTTAGCCGCCGAAAATCAGGGATTTTGACGACTAACTTGCATTTTTCAGGGCAAAAGAGAAAGAAAAACCACAGGAAATAGTTTTTAAAGATCCGAAGCTCGAGCAAAGGGGATTTTCGGTGATACGAAGTATAAAGGATTTTCCAACAATTTTCCACTTACATTTTGGCAACTTATTTCAAAGTTTTGAGGCACTATGTAAGGTAGATGGTTGATAATTGACCTATCTTTAGTGGAAAACTGCTTACAGCTATTGAAGACCTCCAGTTGTTGAAAGGAAACATCTACTCTTCCATGACACATCAGGATTTTCAAGCAGCTGTTGAAGACCAGAGTTTTTTGAAGACAAATTGACTTAAAGAAATGGGCTAGATCCATTATTTTTGTAATATTGTTCATATATTGACTATTTTAGGAAAAATATATCCATTCTTTCAGGATCTGGAAACTGTGTGTAAAGGCTATAAAGCCTGTTATTTTGATAGACCAGGGGTTCGAGTCTGGATACTAGACCATACTGCTATTGTACTAGGCCTTTTGCATATAATACAGATACACAAGTTTCTTTCAATGTTAATGTCAGATTGTCATTTTCTCTCTTCTTCTGTACTTTGGATGATTACTGTTATCTAAGTTTTTCTAGTTGCAAATGACTGTTATCTCATTGGTCAACTCATAAACATTGATTTAATAGTAATCTGTACTATCTTTATTCAACCCATCACATAGGTGTTCTGGTTGATAAATATAGTATTTCTTCACCCATCAGTTCAATTATTTATTTGATTATTGACTTTTGAAAGCATTGTCTCATCTGGTTATATATTTAAGTGTCTTGAGTGTGAACCAGTGGTTTAGTTATCCCATTTGATCCAACATACACAAAAAACCAAAACATACTTTAAGTTACCAGGCTTCTTCAAGCTACAACCAGAGAAGGGCTCCTGGAGAGATAACAAATTGGCGACGTTGCCAGGGAACGAAAGTGAAGCTAGTTTCCCTGGGAAGAACGATATAGATCTGACTTTTGATGGCAGAAAAAAGGAGGACACAAAATTGACTGTATCATCTACCTGGCAAATCCACGATTAAAGACTCCACTAGGGAGGATCTGGATGACAGAAGATGAAGAAACTAAATTTCAAATCTAGGTATCAGTTCCTTAGTCTACTTCATGAACTATTGTATTTCTTTATCATCTCTTTCATGTCGTTCCCTTCACATGTAAAGAGAAATATTTTCTATTTTTTATATTCAGAAAATCATCATTCTTCTTGTATATATCCAACCTTAGAAGAGGAAATCCTGCAACCCTATATTGTAGATGTTGATTCAATATCTTCATCATAGCCTATTCTTAATGATGAGTCATGCATTCCAATTCCTCTTGAATCTGATCACTCTTCTAATCTTGTAGAGATTGAAATTGATTCCAAACCTGCCCAAAGCTCAACAACTTTGGCATTACCGCTGAACCTTGTCACCAACCTGTTAGTTCTCATAATTAGCCCACTGCTTTTCAATTTAAAATCATGATGAAGATGTTCAAGCCTTTGAGGCTGCCCCATCTCCTTCATTCTTATCCTCTTGACCATTATGAATGTCTTCCCTGGTTTTCTGGAGAGAATCAAGTTTCAGATGAGAGGCACTTGGAATCCTTTAAGGATTTTGTTGATCATTTTCAGATTGTTCATGAAGATGTCATTATGAGATTTTTCTTTAAGTCATTGATTAGAGATGTTGTTGCATGGTTTAAGGGTCTAAGAGATGATTCTATTGGCTCTTAGATCGAGTTCTCTAATACTTTCTTGAAGTATTGGGGTGAGAACAAATCACTAGATTCATACCTTGCTGATTTTTGTGCCTTGAAGAGAGAGTAGGGTGAATCTTTGCCTGTTTTCAATCGAAGATTTTGTAGCATCTATCATGACATGCCTTTGGAGATCCGGCCTACAAAGACAACTGCCATGATATATTATGTTATGGGTCTTCATTCAGAACTTGCTTTTCTCTTGTTAGAAAGTAAGTCTTCATCCTTAAGGAGCTTGTTTGAAGACACTCAAGAGGTAGATGAGAACATTCATGCTTCCAGGAGTATTAGAGAGTGGATTTACTCTAAAAACATGCAAGTGCATAAAAAAGTGAACTATGAGTATGGTTTAGATTTTGAGCAGGAAAGTAACGAGTTTGAAGCAGATTTGGAACAGAAGAGAGCATGTGAGTTTATTTCAGATTCAGGTCGGAGTTCTTCAATATTTGCTGAGTGCTCTAGAGATAGGTATGCATGTGAAGTGTATGATCAATTTGCAAGCCAAGTTGAGCCAATGGTAACCAATGATTGTATTGACAACTATTTGTTTCTAATTGATCAAAATCCATATGATGTTAACATTGTTTTATCATCATCCTCGGAGTACTTTTCTGAAGAGGAAGTTGTAATGATTAATGATCAAGATCTAATTATAAGAGAACACGAAAGTAATCAGCCTTCCAGTAGAAAAGCAGTCATAGTTGAGCAAATGTTCTCTATGGATCAACGTGTTTCTTATCTCTGTTTCAAAGATCCAGTGGAAGCTTTCATAGAATCATACATTTCAGAGAACATGAAGACTTCAAATTTTTTAAACTTATCAGTATTTCCAGATGAGTTTGGTTTTGTGAATATTTTTTTTTACCACTGTTGTTATATTTCAAACATCATCTATTGGTTAATGAAAATGATGAAATTATTTTAGTATTAAAGTTGCTTGGATGGCTACTATGGAAATCAATCTTTACCTAACCAAATTATAGAGTTGGTTAGGGTAGAGTAGAGTAGGAAATAAGCTTGCTGCTCGAACATTCATTTTCTTCCACTTTGCAGCAGATGTAGCAGTTACTTTGTGTGAATAAAGGCAGTCTAGAACATGTACATAGGTCATACATACAAGTCATGAAATATTTTCAGAAAGAGGTGATATTGCTGACTCCATGCCCAATGGAACACTCGAGACTAAGTTATTGATTTTTATTTTTTCCACGAAAGGCATTAAATCTGTGGTTCTTGGAAACCTCAGATGCAGAGGGCAGAGGCATGGTTCCAGGGGGAGTGGATTTATCAGATGCAGAGGACATAGGCATGGTTCCAGGGGAGAACAGATTTATCAGATGCAGAGGACAAAGGCATGGTTCCAGGGGGAGCATGAGTGATACGATTTCAGTATTGCATCAGAGTGTTGCCATCAATGACAACCAACCTTAATCAACAATCTCCCCCTTTGGCATTGATTGTTGGATTACTGAGAGGGGGGGTGAATCAGTAAT